>JACXGK010002301.1:0-56378 GCA_016801125.1 Novumbra hubbsi | reverse complement strand
CAAGAGGTATGGCCACCCCTTTGAGCCTGGTGCCTCTCTAGGTTTCTTCCTACACTCCGGCCCCGTAGGGAGTTTTTCCTAGCCACCGTGCTTCAATCCTTTTGTTGCGTGCTCACTGGGGTTTTAGGCTGGGTGTTTTTGTAAAAGCACTTTGTGACAACTGCTGTTGTAAAAAGGGCTGTATAAATAAATTTGATTGTAGGCAGCCGTGCATTCCCATGCCATGACACTACCTCCACCATACTTCACAGATGAGGTGGTTTGCTTTGGATCATCTGCTGTTTCTTTTTTCCTCCACATGTTTGCCTTCCCATCACTTTGAATAACACAATGTGGAAAATGTGAGGAAGCCTGAATACCTTCGGATTTTGTTGTATGCATTTTAAGCATGAAATGTCTTCACAACATACTGATTCAGAGTATAGTTCTCCCGCATCAACCTATATTTATTTGCATTTAAGAATATGAATAAAATGTCCAACTATGTATCAATGTTACAATAAATTCCAGTTGAAATTGTATGTAAACAGGACAAGCATTATGCATTGCAAAATCTTCCGCCTGACCAACATAGATTAGAGGTAAGCTATACTGCACATTGGCTCACATTACTCTCTGCTGTTTTTAGTGTGCGGTCACATATTAGAGCTCAACAACCTAAAAATACAGCCAAATATACCCTGGATGAGTAGATGCCATTTTACATCTGAACGCTCTCTCCACAGACATTTTTCTCTTTCCAAAAAATACTTTTGGACAATTTGTGTTATTTATCCGGCACTCCTATCTTTACAGGATACATTTGAATTGTAGGAAGGACACAACCACAAACGTTTTACTTGTCAGCTCAGTAATTCAAACGATCAACATTTCAGTTGCAGGGACAGCTTTCTCATCACTAAGCTATCTGTCGGACACAATACCTTTCAAATAAAAGTTGACCCTGAGTTGATGAAGAGAACAAAAGTCAGAAGAAAGAACAAGAAGCTGAAATATGTCATACAAGGCGGTTCGTGTAGATCCAGACAGGGAATACATCACACCAGGAGCATTGGACCTGGAGCAGATGTTCTGGACTGGCATCGGAGCCACTTACACACACTGCAATCAAGTGTGGCCCAACCTCTACATAGGAGACAGGTGCACACTCAACCACAAACATCATTCAAATGTTTATTTAAAGAAATTAATAATATCACTTTACTGTCCATGAAGTACAATCAAAACAGTTGCATATGTGTCTGCGTAGAAAGACAGCTTTGGAGAAGCCAGGTCTGGTGGAGATGGGTGTAACACACATAATAAATGCTGCAGAAGGGACATGGAACAACGTGTCTACAGGTACCTGCAAGTACATTCTATGATACTCACTGCACTAATAGAAAGCTGTCCTGGTTACAAAGGTAAACGCACTGTATCTACTGTAGTTTACAGACTTCTAACATAGACATGGCTAACATGCACTAGTAAAATAGTATTATTGTATGATGGAAGACTTTCTGTGCAGACTACCTCACTTACCACAACTCCAATAGGTTTAACTAATTTGAGGGAGCCAGTAATATAGTAACTTCCAAAGCTACCGGAGTTAGTCAAAACTATTAACTATAACTAATAGTAACTTCCAAAACTTTAATAATTATTAGCAAATAGGGCTGTATGATATAAACAGATTTTGTATTTTATTTAAATATTTTAATTAGGGCTGGGGAAGGTAACGCGTTCATCTTTGCGATTAATTTGAAACGTTTAACCCGTTAAAATAATTTAACCCAATTAATGCAGCACCTTTTTTCGTGAATCACAAACACTTTAGACTCGGTTTTAACCACTTACTATTGCGACAGTTATTTTGAGTTAGTGATGGGAAGTTCGCATGTACTGACTAGGATCTTTGAATCTTGTTCCGCAAAACGAAATAATATTTTTTAAAGTAATTTCGCTCTTTCGTTCATTCTACCGGGCGGCTGGGTGCCGTTTAATAGCTAATGCTGAATACGTCCACTATTGCAAACAGTTATCATATTCCAAATGTAGAACTCCTAAAGCATCTATTACATCTATAAATTACAGTAGGCTGGCTTCATTTTTGCCACGTTACAGTTGCATACTGTAGCTATATAGAATTGAGCAAATAGAGCTCAATTGTATTGAACGTAAGAAAATAAAAACGTCACTGAAATATTTTGAAAATCCCAAAAAATGAATCAAGGTTAACAACAAATAGTTTATCGAATGCAAATCCGAAGTTCTATCATATAAAATAATGCACTCAAACGTGGTAAAAGTGTATGCTTAACTCAATAAATTGATTTTCACGTTCAATCTTAAAAATGTCTAACGTCAGCATATTTAGAAAACAAAGTTAACACAAAGGTCACTGATGGTTCATATAGCCAAAAATGTGTGTAGTTTGTAAATTCCAAATATGCTTTCATCAGATTTGATCCAACAACATTACTTTAGTGCTGTCCCATTCCTATTTATAGCACCAGGTGAGGTAAATTAAGTGTGTGAAGGTTCAGGGCTTACAGTTTAGGGGGGGCATTGGGATTGTGCATTTAAAGCTTTGTTGTTTATAATGTTGCTGCATATAATTGATGGGAATAACTACTCTGTAATTTTGTGCATAGCCGTGATACGTTGACAATATACCACCAAACTCCAAGATACCTTATTGTTTTTATGAATCGGTTACCATGGATGTTGGAGCAGTGAAGTTATTTGATCTCTTACGGGCATGACACGAGTCCTGACCCTGAAATCAGTTTAAAGAACAGCTGTCATAGCCATGGTTTACAGGTCAGTCCTAAGAAAACCTTTGATATATTATTATGATATATTGGCCATATACCACACCATATGTATTGCGTACATCTGCCATGGCTATCAGCCATTCAGCACGTGATGTGGTGGTTTTTATTCTTTGCCTGATTTATGAAAGTCAACAACCACGTTTCATAACTTCAACATAAACATATCTCATTACATATGTGGAATATGTTTTACCTATTTCAGGTGCTGAGTACTACAGGGAAATGAACATAATTTACTGCGGTATAGAAGCTGATGATACACCCACCTTCAACATCTCTACGTACTTCTACTCTGCTGCTTATTTCATCCACCAAGCAGTCAGTGACCCAGACAGTATGTACGGAGAAAGAGATAGGCCAAAATATATGGTTGTTTTAGCCCAGGGTTTCACAAATCTCTCCTTTGTCCTTCCCAAATGATTCACATATTTGTTTTAACATTAAACTGGCACTTGAAAATGTGAAAAATCTGTGGGGGCCCAAGATGTTTGAGGAACCTTGTTTTAGTAGGGATGTTGAGGTATTGTGACCAAAAGATGGGTTTGTGTATATAATTTGTCCAAAATTCTTTTGTTCATGTTTGTGTTAGACACGGTGTTGGTGCACTGCATGATGGGTCGCAGCAGGTCGGTGACACTGGTCTTGGCGTACATGATGATCAAGCAAGGGTTAACACTAGTTGATGCTATTGGGCATGTGCGACAACGGCGCTGCATTCTGCCCAATCGAGGCTTTCTCTCAACTGAGAGCCTTGGATAATAAACTACAGGAGGAGAGATTAAAAAACAGACCAACCTGATCACTTTTTTACATTGGTGCACAGCCATAATCGTACATTAAAAAGCACTTTCCCAAGTCAAAATTGTTGTGATTTAATTATTTTTTATGTTAACTGATTGAAAGTGTTATGGTGGTGGATTATGTCGATAGCAAGTACTAAAATGAATTGACTAAGTAATTATTAAGATATTTGTGCATTGGAAGCAGCAGCTCAGACTGCTGGACCACCTTGGAAAACGATAAATCTCTTAAATGTAAATTGTATTTCTGCATAATTTGGGTTGACAGCTCCAAACAAAGATATGTTCGTTTGAAAAGTATTTTCCTGAACCATTAGTTATTCTATTAAAAATGTTAGCCAGTAGCCATTGGACAGTTTGTAAAGTATTAAAACACAACAAGTAGGTGCTCATAAGGCCTATATGTAGCAAATCACAAAGAGACTTGGAAACCCAATCAATGCAATTTTAATGTCAGTTTGACTCGTTGAACTGAAAACCAATGACAATCATACAAGGTTTTTACTAATGCCCTTAGCCTCACAGACCCTGCACACAAATCCCACTTCTACAAACTATTTGCAGAAAGGTACGCTGTGACATTTCACACATACCATTATAAAATAGCCTGATATGACACGCTGTATTAGGTTTATTAGCCCCAAAAGCAGACTACACTAATGTTTAAATGTAAATATTTAAGGGGATCGTTTAGAGTATGGCTGCACAATGATAAAAAAAAAAAATTGTAACCGATATTAACATGGTTATTGTACAACATACAGTCAACAGACATTTTATTGGGAACAATGTATAGGTTTGATTTGTTTTTCATAAAAAATGCCCCTCCAGCATACCACCTTATTAGATGTGGTTATTTGTGTATTTGGACTTTTTTCAACAGGAAAAGTCCCAGGAGGATGGCCGTCTGAGATGCATGACCCACCATATTTATAGAACTACCCCTTTAAATGTCTACTTGTTCAAATAAATAGAAACACTTCAGACCAGCAATCAATATGGGCAAATACTGTTCCAATTCCTTTTTTAGGGCACGCCTCAACACGCATTTTCATGAACAGTGTAATGTGCGATTTGTTTGTTCCTGCACTTATTTTATCCCAAGTCAAGCGCTGCTTCAGACAGTGTATAGACAATTTGATGTTTACAAAGTGCATAAAGGCCTTGTAAGTACAAAGTACATTTGTTTAATGTGCGCTTTGAGGTTGACGCAACTGTTCGGTTTTATAGCAAAACTGGCGACTTCTCAGCTTCAACAAGCCTCCAGTCATTAAACAAGTAAGAAAAAAACCCACATAAATCATGACACCACCACGTCTCTTAAGATAAAACCTACTAGGGTGTTATCTAGCTCTTCACAGGGAAGACGGTTTAAATGTGACAGTTAACGGTGAATCAGACAGAATTTGTTGAGTACCATCAGCCGGCCTGAGTGGACATTAGGCAGTAGACCTCAATAATCATTTCAACATCAGTAAAGGTTGGTGCTGCAGAATGGTTTGACATGAGAGCACCCCCTAGTGGAGGTCCAAAACAGGCACAGAAAAACAGGTTGCACAAATATGAAAGTGTTGCTGGATGGATGGGATGGATGGCAACATGGATAAATGGTTCATTAAAAAGGGCCAGTGGGGACCAGTTGTTTTCAGGTGAAATGTGAAGGTTGGGGTTAGAGGTCAAAAGAACATGTCATTAGTGAAAGTCTGGTTTGTCAGGGAAGGTGCATCCTGCTTGTCTGATTATGACGTTGGCAGCATAATGTCCCGCATTCACACAGTCTTCCAACTCCTTGGCCTGGACTAACTCTGACAGGAATCCTTTAGAACAAACACAACGAAAAAATGCAAATATTCAACTACAAGAACCAAATTGACACTTGCACAGAAAACCACCCGAAAAGTTTGTCCATCAGTAGGTGCCTACACCGACAGAGGGATTCTAATTCTTTGTATGGCCACGCTTGACTTTTCTTGCTGTTGTTTATTAGGCTAATTCTGACAAATATGTCCTTCAATATAATATCAGAGAAGGGAGCGGAGCAGTCTCCAGGCTTATTTCCATTCATGGCATTAGCGACACAAGCTCACATGGAATTACACATATCTCCTTCTGAAATTGTAAAACAATTAATTTGTTCTTGAGGAAACTCAACGGGTCCTAATAAAGGCAGACCTTTCATCTACTCCTAATCTGACCTGTGACACAAAAACAAGTGATTTTCTAGCATGCAGATGTACTAGAATTATGACTCTGGCTTATATGATGATTTGTATGTGGTCAATAAGACTAATTATGCCTAAAAACAAAATAAATGAACTCATTACCATGTCTTTTCAGATGTCCTAATGTTTCTAAAATATTTCCAGGCCTTGCTTGATCTCCCCAAATTTCAGGACTAATAAATGCAATAAGGGACACGCACCTCCTACAAAAGCATCACCAGCCCCAATGGTGTCCACGATGTCCTTATGGTCAATGATCCGCACAGGGAACATCTCCACCTTGTCACCTATACATACATACACACACACACACACACTAATTAAAAAGTGACCAACAATACCGGTTGCTGAAGGTAGGCTAGTTTCTGCCCCAACATCAGCAGGTGGGTGACAGTGTGGGTAGTTTACCCTTGGTCATTATGGTCCTATCCTTGCCCTGAGTGAATACGACCACCCTCTGTCTCTTCCGGTTGACTTTTGGCAGAGCCTGAGTCTTCTTGGCAATCTCCTCAATGTCCTCTGTCTACAAAACACACACCTTAAATCAAAGGAGCTATACCCATATAAAAGTGTTGGGAGCCAAAAATCACCTCCCACTCACCTCAAAGTGTTGCTCTTTTGAAAACGTGGCCGCCTCCTGGAAAAAGCGAAAGGTCTCATTAGTGTCAATATCCTTCTGTAAGTGGTCCCTGTATGATGTCTGAGGGTGCGTTTGTACCGTCTCGTTGCCAAACAGCACGTCCACATAGGGCATGACCTCCATGAGGGCGTCTTTGAAGAACTGGGAGATGAAGGGAGCGGAGAGGTTCAGAGTGAACAGCTTGTTGTTCTCTGCAGCATGTTTGGCCACCTTCAGAATGGACTCCAGAGACACAGTGAGGAAGAACCCCTACACGGAAGAAAATCCACCCGTTTACATACACTCCTATGTCTTACTACTTTATAATACTACACTGCCTGTTATAACCACTGTTGTGAAGGCCGTTATGCTTCTCAGCCTGTGCATGCAGTCTTTGTTACTCACAGCGATGTAGTAGACTTTGGCTTTTTCCACAAGGGACCAGTTCTTCTCCAAGTCCAGATGTTTCTCCTTTTTATAGCAGTTAGCTGCTGCTAGGTTAGCTACCAGAGACCTGGAGGAGGGGGTGGTTACTGTCGGTGTGGCGAGACAAGACCGTGACTTCCTGTGTCTATATAACAGTATGTGTACCTGTTGTCCCCAGTGATGCATGCGGCGCAGGTCCCCGTAGGCTCCTCAGTCTGCTCATAGTAGTGGGCATCCACATGGGCCTCCTCGGCCTTCTGCTTTAGAATCTCCCCAAACTTGTCCTTCCCGATGCAGCCGAAGAACGTTGACACCTTGTGGGGCTCCTGGATCATCCACTGGGAAGGAGGATGTGTATGTTTAGGTAGCATAGTAAAACAAGCAAACACGTGTTGAGCTTGTTGGGGAGAGAGGCGGCAGGCTGGAAATCATTGCCGTTTCTTCCTTTATAATGTGTGATGGGTCACAGTCCACACAACATGAGTCTGTGTATTCAACAATGCCATCCCGAAGAACATAGTGTCAACACAGAACATATGCCAATCAGATGTTTCAAAGCAGTTCTGGAGAGTGGTAATGGATTCCTCTTTCCAGCGTTGAACTGCCTGCAAAAATGGTTTGTCCTGTTTTAGATGTTGTCTGTAGTTTGGGAGGAGAGGAATGGAGGTGTGATCCGTGTTACCAAAGGCCGGGCAGCGGAAGGAGTTTGTAGCTGTTCCGTATTTGTGAATAACCACGGTCATAAGTTTGATCCTGACGGGTAGGAAAGTCAATGTGCTGGTGGTATTTTAGCAAAACTTTGCATATTTGCTCTATTGAAGTTGCCAACAACAATACGTAGGCACTATACGGCACTATACGGACTAGCCAGGTCTCAACAAATGCAAGCACCCTGCAGTTCGCAATGTTCCCAGTGGTCGGTAATCGGAGCGTTCATCCTTTTTATTGTTGTTAATGAGATCTAGATTGGATACTGGCACATTTGCCTCTTTCGCCGTATTGGTAAGCAAATCAGGACAAAGGAAGCAAGTGCTCCGGTAACTAAAGAAAAAGCCTATATTCAGTCATTTAAAACCCCTACCCCTACTTAAAAAAGCTGTGTGGTATGTGAAAATAACAAACAATGTGCATAGGATTACCTGCCAATTGTTGTGAAATTGCATAGTCTCTAGTTTCTGTAATGTTTGATTTACATTACAAAAATCAAAACAGATTCAAATTCAGATCAGATCAGATTAACCCCTGAAAAAAGGAATCGTTTTTTCTTTGCCATCATGAAAAACAGTGTTTTTGTGGTCGAGATTTGGAAGGTTTCTACTTTACAGAAATACACAGACATGTCAGACAGACATTCTTTGCAGCTGAATGTCCCCTACATCATGAAAAAAAACGTGGGCTTCCATAATTATTAATTCCGGAGATGTAAATAGAAATGTAACAGGTGCGCTTTTCAGTCCAGATATGGAAAGCTTCTACTTTGCAGAAATACATAAACGACATGTTATTTGTTGGCTTTCCCTTTACGGAAATAGGCATTCGACACGTTATTCTTTTCGGACAACTGTCCTCTACAACGGGAAAAAAACGTAGGCCTCTATCTTTAGGCAATCCGGAGTTATGAATAAAAATGTATCGCCATGATTTTCTTTACAACAATATGCGTAAATCGGGCTAGGAAGGTTAAAAAATACGGATAGAAATGACAAAATCAGACAATATTAGTAATAAAATGTTTTACCAATGCGTGACTGTTTATTTCTTTTGTCAATCAGAGTTGACAAATAGGCGTCGGAATTGCATTTTACTATTAAATATTAATTTTGTGAAATTACATAGTGTTGCACGGCCATACAATTCTAAAGGGGGTTTAAGCATACTCAAATTAGGAAGCAAATAACTGCTCTGCTGCATCTATGAGCTAGACATCCTAACTGATGAGAATTTACATATTTCACATGGTAGTCCACCTGTTGAGACGTTTCTAATAAAACTTGCATAAAACTTAAAATAATGGAAGCATTACTTTGGAATAAAAAAAAACTGCGAAAAATAAATAATTGTGATCTGGATATTATAACTGCAACAGCGCTAGTCCTTAAAAGAATAGCAAAACAAGTGTTTTCCATACCTGGGCGATCTTCATGGAGTTTTGAGTGGCTCCGCCCGCATGATATTCCACTTTGAAATCCTTGACGATTTCTTCAAACCTGAAAAACATGAACAAAACAGTGTTTAGGAAAACTGGTGATCAATTAATCCAGTAGACAAAAAACCTGATGAGCTCAAAATGATCAAAAGCTTGCACCTCCATCAAATAGTTACTAATGAGGATGGTTGACCAACCATGGTAGTCCAGCAACATTCTCCTTACCAGTTGGAGACCGCACTGACTAACAGTTATGCTCAGGCAGCATTATGTACGTTGTACCTCCTGACACCATGATTTGCCAGATGGTGCCACTATAGCAGGCAATTTGCAATTTGCAAAGTGCGCATGGTTAGAGTGTATTTCCTAGCTGCTTAGACTCAGAGCTAAAGACCATTCCGGCTAATATGTTCCACTGACATACACTGTCCTCCACTTATAGAAGCCTATCAGCTACTGATAACAATGATGGAAAGACAGAAAGAAAAAGGGAGGAATAGAGAAGGGAGACGGAAAATAACATTGGAAGCCCTACAGCACAGATATTTCCTGTCATAAGTAGTCATCTAATAACCACTCTGTCAACTGCCTTAACTATAGCAGGGTGGTTCAATTCTGAGTTCATGCCAACCCAAACGACTGCCTGATGTTTAGAGTAAGTCAACTGACTTGACTCACCTAAACGTTCCAGTCTCCGTTCACCTCCGTACTTCTTGTTTCGACCAATGGAAAGACCCCGATTAGAAAGGAAGAAAACTCCCAGTTGCAATGATACTGCAGAGACTTGCCATTTACCCACTGCCTGCCTCCCTCCCTCCTCCACTCTCTCACGCCCCCCCCCATACTGTAGTTTTTAATCTCTTCCAGGTAAAATGTTGACTTTCTGTCCTTGAAGTGCCAAGGGGAATGGGCCTCTACCCCTACCATTTGTTAATTTTAAAACTTCCTGTCCCGTCATTGGCTAAACCTGTGAGATCTAGAATGTGCCAGTTCTGTCAACAACACACCAGAAAATAGGGCAGCTCAGCGCCTGAACTCATGGACCCTGTATGTGTGGGACTGGACAGTTACCATGAGACCAACGCCCCATGGAGACTTAAACACATGAAGATATAGAATGTTTGAATGTAAATCTACTGCAGAGGTACCCACATTGCTTTGTGCTTGTCCTCTGCCAGGATCTGGTCGTTGGGCTTCAGATCATACCTAAAAGTGGGAGATTAGGATCAATCATTTTATGAAGAAATAAAAAGGATTTTCAAAAAACAAAAGTTTAGAAAACAATGCACATTAAATATAATTCAGCATGACCTATGCTATAGAATTATCTGATTAAACGCACAAAAACCCACAGGATCCAGATGTTCAGGATCCAGTGGATTGCTCAAGTGGAATTGCTGTGTGTGTGTGTTTAGAAAATACATAAATAGAAAAGATTCAGATCCCTTCACTTTTCCCCCCATTTTGTTCTAATACTTAATTCATAATTCATTAAATATATTTCACATAATTTTACAGCCCAGCATTCCTGGAATGCTTTAGCAGTTCTTTTGGTATTGTGTCTAGATGGATGGCATAAAATCTATTATTCCTTTTAATTATAAATTCAGGAAAAAACCCATGTAGAATGTTTTTAACCTTTTTACCTTCTTCCTTTTTGCTGATATCCGCAGAGAGCAACATTAAAAAAGTGCTTTTCCATGCAGTAATGCTGAGAGTATTAACGGTTTATTTTAAATATTAATGCAACAAGCTCACCCCGGCTCATCTTCTTTATTAATATTCAATAAAAATCAACAGAATGGTTATTTGATCAATTAAAGCTAGATATTAAAAGGCACCTAAACCCCTCCCACTTTAACTCACTTCTCCAAGAAGTCTTTTTCCACAACGGCTGAGATGTCCAGAAGTGGGTTCCCCATACCGAACAGGGAATTAGGGCTGGAAAACAATATAAGTATTAATCACAACATTGCTTATGTACAATTAAAAAAATAAAAATACATTGGGCCAAAGATAGTTTATAGTATATGTTCTAAACTCTAGAAGGAAACGGTTTTTTTTGTTTCTTTATCGAGAAATTACTTTTTCAAATATAAATATTCTGTTTTACCTATACTATACTACTCATAATAAATACAACATATACCATATAGTATTCTCAGGGATCATGTTATTATCTTATACGCCCACCATACTTTGTATGTCAACTTTGAATAGAATTTGTGCATTTTGTCCCCATGCTTTCTAACTGTTGAACCATCATTTCATCTAGTGAGATTTAGTTTGTAAATGTACCAATAATATGAAAATATAATACAAACACAATTGAGTAACACAAATTGTCCCTTATTTCCAGTGACTATCCAAAAGCGTACCACATCATATGGCCGCACGATAAAGTTAAGCCAAAACTGCATGATCGTAATGACAATAACTGAGAATATGGACTCAAGTGTGAGAGCAACACAGTCAATGTTACCAGATATGATCAAAGTCCCCAAGACACAAACAATCACATGATGTGTTTCCACAGAAATACTCGCTGTGTGCCCATGTCTCCTGTTGAAAGACAAAGCACGACTTTGTAGTAGCTCTAGTTGAGTCTTGTGACATGCTAGACCAAACATGTTTCAAAACCGAATTCCCCCGAGACCCAGAAGAATAGAACGGCACTGCTGGGGGAACTCACACCCCCCACTATCAACCCTGCTGCTCCGCACAGGCTAGCATTATTCCCCGCTGTGGGGCCTGGGCGTGTTCTGTGCGTGTCAAGTCTCAAATGCGGGGGTCAAAAGACTGACAGCACTGGGAAACACTGTCAAGAGTGATTTGCATATTATAGTAGACTCCGGTGCACACGCATACACCTCTTTGGTTTAGTGTTCTATATTAACAAGACAATGTAGGACAGGCTTTGAGGGATGTTGAACCCTAACTCTGCTGTTCCCCTGGGAGGTATTCATTGGTGTCCAACGTAGCAAAATGTTTTGCAACAGACCAACATCTGTTATGAAAGCTGGTTCCTGGGGGACAAGTTCAGGTTAGTCTCTTGAATATCGGGCATTTGTTTCCCAGTGAATGCACCCCAGATGTCTTTTTATGCAAACACATCCACCCAGCCCCCCATTATCTCCTTCTGCCTAAAGGCAAACACATGACCAGATGCAATACTGCACAATATTACTGCACAAGCTCTTCACATGGCAGAATGCGTGCGAGCCAGACATATGTGGAATTAGACCCAAGACAACAACAGACACACTGCAGCCATCCGTGTGGAAACAGTAAATATGGTGATGATATCGTCAAGTCTACGGAACAGAACATGAGCAGAAACACTGTTGGCACAGAATAGAGTAATACACTGGTAATATGCCCGTAGGGCACAATATGAATGTGTCAGCAATTCGCTAACGCCCCACCCTTACAATGAAATAATGCCTATAGATTCCCTAAATACACATAGTCCATACGCAGTGGTGATTACTAAGCGGCAGAGTCAATATCCGCACCACCAGATCAGCCATTCCACCAATTTAGCATCCTACCATCCACTTTGCAGACGACAGACAAACTAGCTATTATATAACATTGGAGTCTTATTATCCAGACCAAGACCTTGCACAATACCGACTACATGAAACCATGCACACAAAGTCCTCCATAGTCTTCAATTGTGTGCTTACCTTGCTGCTGGCATGGTGTGTATCGGTCTCCTTTTCACAACTGACCTGTGTAACAGACCTGTTGTTCTCCCCTCAGACTAACCAGCCAAAAAGGACTTTTCAGTCCCAAAACCTCTAGTGTATAACTCCCTTGAATAGCGGGATCGATTTTCCTCTGGGAGGACTGACCAAGCTCTCGAGCTGGTCTGATAGGCTACACAAAAACGGGAGGGGCAGTGCTGCCTGGCACTGTGATTCGCGAACTCCTCTATTTTGACTCTGGGAGTATTCATGCTATATGCGTTACTTACAATGTAAACATTATACATATGAACATTATATTCATTTAATTTTCTTACCTGTCAGTAAGACAAGTATTATCATTTCTAACGTTAGTTGGCTACTGCATTTACATTTTTTTAAAAAAAAAAATTAAGATTCATTGTTGTGAGAACAAGGAAAGCATGCATTAATTTACTAAATAGGTGTATGCGCAACATATAGACTTATATTACAAGTAGTTGATTTTAAAGCCTGGAAGCCGATCCAGCCATGAGTACTGGCTCCCTTGCCCTTGGCTTGTGACAGTGACACGACATTGAACTTGTTCAGGGTGAGAACCCACACGTCTCCAAGACAAACAATTTATTAGCCCAACCCGGACCTTTTACTTTTGATATCTACCCTAAACTTGCAAAACGAGTGCGGCGAACGCCACAGAACGCGTGACCTACAGCTACATAACAAAATACACGTGGGCTGTTCGCCGTCTGCAAACATAACGGACTTTATACATTAGACCACACAGTAACCTTTAAATATAGCTTTTATGCATTATGAGACGAAGTAAACGCATCGCATTAACTTGTAACAACCGTAACACCAAATTCGTCAAGAGTTACATTCTTTCTATGATGTGGTCATACTGTTAAATGAATGATTTCCACGCAGTGTAGTGCAAGTAAACATATTTCCGAACTGACAAAACCAGAAAGCCCAAATCATTTAAATGCATAAGATTCATATGTACAATCGACCCGGTTTGCCTTGGTTTAGCACACCTCAGCCCAAACCGCGTGTGCAAAATATTCTGCTTTTTTTAAACAGTCAGTACCCGTGAACGACAGAACTAACTAGCTAGCTAGCAATAGCTACCCGAGTTTAGTAGAGTGTTTCTTCTCTGGGGTTTTCTTCTCTATAGCTTTTTTTTCTGGCGTTTTCTTCTCCGACGTTTTCTTCTCTGGGGTTTTCTTCTCTGGAGTTTTCTTCTCTGGAGTTTTGTCCTGCTTTTTCTCTTCTGACAGTCGAAGTTTCTTTGCTCTGGGTTCCCCGGACGCCATGGTTCTGAAGGAGCACGCAGCAACTCCCTTGAGTAAAGATGAAGAAAATCAAGTGACAGACAGGGAAATGCTGTTAGAATCAATGGCAAGGCAAATACAATTTAGCTGTCCGCAGACTCCGCCTGATCATAAAGACGGAAACTTTGGTCAGTAGTTGGCAAGTAAGTTTGCTCCCTTCGGTCTGTGCATGCTACCCACATATATTTACTTATATCAAAATGCATTTTAAAAGGTAATGTGCAAAGTTGCACTGTGCTGATATGTGTGCATATTAAAGCAGGCGGCTGTGTATAGTAGTTTCCCGACGTCTTGCCCTGCCAGTGCCACAGTTACATTCCTGCTATTAGCACTGGAGCTCTGCAGGTAATGACATATTTTTTCGCCTTATGCTATAGCTATGTTGTATAATTTAGGCTCGATTACAACTGGCTAAATATGAAGAATGTTACTGTTTAAAATATGATTTCTGGTCACAGTGTTGTTGCCGATCGATCGCTGTTGCCAAGGCTTTTTGCAAGAATAACTTGCTTGTTTTGACATTGTTTCACTGTAAATATTGTTTCAAAGTTTAAGCTAGCTAACATATCGTTTTGTTTAGCAAGTAGGCTGCCAAGCTCTGATTTTAACATTTGACATTAAAATAGTATTCTTATAGTGGATAAACCTTATGATATACATTTTTGTGTCCTAACATCTGGAGTTGCCTGAGCATCTTGATAGCAACGTGGCACATTTCGATCTAAAGTGGAAGACCGTGATTTCATTGTCCATTGTAAGGCTCAGTCAATGTCACTGTTCTGTGCTGTGTATTTGATTCAATTTGTATGATTGTATATAAGGTAAGCCTGTCTCTAACCCCTGGCCCTGCAATTTAAGACACACACACACCTGTGTTACTCGTTGGGCAGAGTGATAGAAACCCATGTCACATGCACACACAACCACACTAATCTTTATAGAATCTGTCCCTTTCATCCAACAGAGATGATCCACAGCCTGTTCCTGGTCAACCCTTCAGGGGACATCTTCCTGGAGAAGCACTGGAAAAGTGTGGTCAGCCGGTCGGTGTGTGACTACTTTCTGGAGGCCAGAGAGAAGGCTCTGGATCCTGAGGATGTTCCACCTGTCATATCCACCCCACATCACTACCTCATCAGCATCTACAGGTCATGCATGTGTCTATATGCATACATAGAAAGACACACACATGTCTTCTGCCTCTAGAAGTGGCAGCTGCACACCTAACCTGCATCTACAGGTCATGTAAACACACTCAGGTTATTTTATCATTTTTACATCACTCTTCTTTTAACTTGTCACCACTCCATTTAGCTGTTTAATGTAACATAATCCAAAACATCTCATTACTCATCTGCAAGTAATTTTACCCAGGTGTTGGTTTAGCTGGAACAACCATGTACACTAAACAGACAAAGAATGTGTACAAATAATGACACACGGTTTAAAGGGCTGACTTTACTAGTGCACATTTTTGAAAACCTGTTTTGAATACACTATATAAAAGCTGCTTTACAAAAATGTATTACTCTTTTTATCACAGGGACAAGCTGTTCTTTTTGTCCGTCATTCAGACTGAGGTTCCTCCGCTGTTTGTCATCGAGTTCCTCCACCGAGTCGCAGAGATGATTCAGGTCCGACTCCGCACTAAGTCTGATGAGTTTGTTTAACCTGACTAGGAGTGTTTGTGTCGCTGTGGAATGGTTAAATATAGGTGAGTTTGTGTGGCCCCCTGTGTTTCTTTCTGCAGGACTACTTTGGGGAGTGCTCAGAGACGGCCATCAAGGACAACTTGGTGATGGTATATGAGTTGCTGGAAGAGATGCTTGACAATGGGTTTCCCCTGGCAACGGAATCTAACGTCCTCAAAGAGATGATCCGACCACCGACCATCCTACGGTCTGTTGTTAACACTCTGACAGGTACCCTGATCTGTACTCGTTGATCTTTGACCTCTAACCGAAACACTTTCATTCTAACCTCTACCCTACTTTAAACCATTTGTCCTACAGCCTGGTTGACCCTTACATTCTAAGCTGTCTCACACAATTCCACTCTGAATTCCTGCTTTTCTTAAGGGTTTGTGTGTGTGTGTTCCAGGGAGCAGTAACGTTGGAGACAGGTTGCCTACTGGTCAGCTGTCAACCATCCCATGGAGGCGGGCCGGAGTGAAGTACACCAACAACGAAGCTTACTTTGACGTGGTGGAGGAGATTGATGCCATCCTTGACAAAACCGGTACGACCAGACTGGATAGAGATTCAATGAGTAAATCAGAGTCCACTGTTTATGGTCAGGCATCAGGATTGGTGTCTGTAAGCTGTGCTGTTATTGTTTTTTTTTTTAGGTACAACAGTGTTTGCAGAGATCCAGGGAATGGTTGAGGCTTGTGTGAAGCTTTCTGGGATGCCTGACCTCACACTGTCTTTTATGGTGGGTCCCCCTCCCCAACACACACATACCACACACGTTATTGGAGGTGGTAACATGTTTACAAAAAGTAATTTTCCTTGTCGGTTGAGCAAAAGTATTGTTTCAATGAATTATTTCATTTTTTATTTGAATTCTAGAATTGTCTGCATGCCTGCCCTACTGCTTTCAATTCTAATGGGCGCCAACATCTGCATACTGCTACCAGACACGCACATGCACAAAGCGCTAGTGTATTGGTAGTTACTGCTGGTGTATTGGTAGTTACTGCTAGTGTATTGGTAGTTACTGCTAGTGTATTGGTAGTTACTGCTGGTGTATTGGTAGTTACTGCTAGTGTATTGGTAGTTACTGCTGGTGTATTGGTAGTTACTGCTGGTGTATTGGTAGTTACTGCTGGTGTATTGGTAGTTACTGCTAGTGTATTGGTAGTTACTGCTGGTGTATTGGTAGTTACTGCTAGTGTATTGGTAGTTACTGCTGGTGTATTGGTAGTTACTGCTAGTGTATTGGTAGTTACTGCTGGTGTATTGGTAGTTACTGCTAGTGTATTGGTAGTTACTGCTAGTGTATTGGTAGTTACTGCTAGTGTATTGGTAGTTACTGCTAGCGTGTTGGTAGTTACTGTGTATTACTGTTTTTCCCCCGTGGTAGAATCCTCGTCTCCTTGATGATGTAAGTTTTCACCCATGTGTTCGCTACAAACGCTGGGAGTCTGAGCGGGTGCTCTCCTTTATCCCTCCTGACGGCAACTTCACCCTCATGACCTATCAAGTCAACGCGCAGAAGTAAGGCTTTCACCCCATATCCAACCATGTCTGTTATTCAGTCTGAGTGACTGTCCCAGTTTAATGAGAACTAGTCATAATGATGATTTGAAGTATTTGTATTTATAATCATCATTATTAATACAAACGATGATAGTAAGAGTAATAGTCATAATAATCATTTTATTGTGATAATATTCTTTTCCCAACAACTTTATTATTTTTCTCCTTTAATCAGGAACTATTATCTAGCTCACCAGATAGGTGCAACATATTATTAGGTAGCTCTAGACAGCCCCCGACCTGGTCTGAGACAGCCCCTGACCTGGTCTGAGACAGCCCCCGACCTGGTCTTAAACAGCGCCTGAGCTGGTTTGTCAGCCACTAAGCTGGTCTGAGACAGCCCCTGACCTGGTATTAGACAGCCCCTGAGCTGTTCTGAGACAGCCCCTAAGACTTGTGAGAATTGATTTCTCCTTTCTCTTTTTAATCCAGTCTTGTAGCCATCCCAGTGTATGTGAAGCACAGCATAAATTTCTTCGAGAGTGGCTCTGGTGGTCGTCTGGACTTGACGGTCGGACCGAAGCAGACCATGGGGAAGACTATTGAGGGGGTGATGGTCACGATCCACATGCCCAAAACGGTTCTGAGTGTCACTTTGAATGCCACACAGGGCAGTTACACGTACGACAATGCTACAAAGGTAACTAGTCACTACCCTGTAGAAAGCTTTCCTCTGGCTCAATACCGCCTCACAGGACAGTTGCACATAACTAGGCCACTACTACCCTGTGGAAAGCAATCCTCTGACCAAAGGCCACTTCACCAGCCAGTTACCACATCACCGGTTGCTACAACCCTGTTACGAAATGTGTCCTAGGAAACAGCCAGTTAGTAAACATGATCAAATCTAAACTTCTCTATCTTGCAAGGTGAGCAGCTTTCTCTTCTCCCTTTTTCTCTCTCCTTCTCTCTCTTTCTCTCTCTCTCAATCTCTAGGTGTTGGTGTGGGACATTGGCAAGTTGAACCCCCAGAAACTTCCTAACTTGCGAGGCAGTTTGAATCTGCAGACTGGAGCCCCGAACCCAGAGGAGAATCCGAGTCTGAACATCGATCTGAAGATACAACAACTAGCCATATCAGGTACTTCGAACTGTAATCCTTGACCTTACCCCCAAGTAGCTCAATAGCCGGTTGGTGTCCATTTTGAATTTAGTTTCTTGGCTTTATGATGGACGTTGGGCAGTGTAGGATTACCTCTACCCTATTTACAGTAACCTGCCTATTTAAAGGTTGAATCACCATAGTAATAAGGCATACTAAATGTCAGTGTCCATTCAGACTAATTGAACTAATATGTTGTGTATGCATATCTTCAGAAGACCAGAGTAGGAAGTTGGTCAAAGTAAAGATATGTTTAATGTATGGTACATTTGTGTTACTTCATGTTAATAGGGTAGTACACTAAAAACTGTGTTTTGTTATGTTGTTCATTAGTGCACAGTAAGTATAATTCACAAATAAAGGGTTATGACAGCACTCAACTTGCACTGATAATTTGCAAATATAGATAAAAGACTGATGATTAATTATTTTTGCTATCTGTGTTTTAGGGCTGAAGGTGAATAGGCTGGACATTTTTGGGGAGAAGTACAAGCCATTTAAAGGGGTCAAATACATCACCAAGGCTGGAAAGTTCCAAGTGCGGATGTAAAGAGGGACTGTTATAGGTCATAGGTCACCTAGCCAATATGACAAATGCTCTCGGACTGTAGTTCCTTGGCTGCAGAGGCCCATCATGACCAATGTCTGAAACACACACCGCAGCAGAGGACTTGGCCTCTGCGACAGCTAACCTTCAATTGAGCTACATGTCAACTCTTACCGTCTGCCTTTTCATATGCCTCCAACCGCACAGAGTTTGGGACAAAGCCTGTATTCATAATGCATTGCTTATTTGGATGGATTGGTTTAGTGAAGAGGAATTGTTCTGCACAATCAAGCAATAATATTTCCTGTTTTACTGGAGAACATCATTCCATTATTCCTCTGGTGTAATACTATTACATGCCTATCATTACTGATGTGTTACTACAGAGCACATACACCACATACACATTGGAAAATGCATCTTGCACCTGTTTCCATAATTGAATCGCCTCCAGATAATCTCAATTTGTTAAAGCACACCTCTATATAGAGACTCTCTCTTTTTTGTATCTATTTTTGTCTCTAAGCTTGTAAAGATGTAATGTCTGTTTTTATATGAAATGTATATATGGATGTTTTGCCTTACTAATCCTCTAATGCTGAGTAACCTCAACAAGAGTGGACTGTTACTTGGTTATTCATTATGTGTCTGTTAAAATACAGGTTAATATTTACTGCAGCAATTAACAATGTTAAGGTCTGGACACTGTGTTGGTCAGTAAGGTAATTATGTGAATATATTTTAACATGTGTCTGTTAATAAATAGGCCAATATTTACAGCAGCTAAAAATAAATATATGTGAAGGCATTATGGCAAGAAATGTCTCACTCTCATCAGTGCCTTTTGAGTTGACACTGTAACTATCATGCACATCATGCTTGATGCAAATGGGGTTAGAGTAAAAGTTGAACCTGTCTGGTTTGCAGTCACTTTTGCCATTCGGTCAAAGCATCTTGAGGTTGCTCATGCCACAGATGGCCATGGTTAACAAACCTTAAGACCCAGAGAAACACGTGTCACATATCCATTAAGTCAATCAACCTAATCTACCAGTGAAACCTAATTTATTTAAAATGAAGTACTCAGATTATCTGCTGTAGATAAGTATGCAGGCCCTTTGCCATGAAGTTCAGATGCCTTAGTGTGTCCTACTATCCTTCTTGAGATTGGAGCAATGTCTTGCCAAATTAATTGATTAGACATGATTTAGAAAGACACACCCTTGTATTTATAAGGTTGCACACATCACAGTGCATGTCAGAGCAAAAAATAGTCTATGTCCAAGGAGAAGTTTCAAACCAGCTACAGTATATGTGGCTGTCCAGCCAAACAAGGTAGCCAGACTAGAAGGTCCTTGGTCAAGGAGGTGACCAAGAATCCAAAGGCCACACTAACAGGTGTCTGCAGAGATGGGTGAACCTGCCTGAAGGACAACCTTCTGCAGCACTCTATCAATCAGGCCATTGTGGTAGAGTGGCTAGAAGGAAGCAACTCCAGTGTAAATGGCATATGAAGGACTGAGAGAATGAGGAAAAAGATTGTCTGGTTTTGATGAGAACAAAAAAACACTATTACACTTGAATGCTAAGCGCTATGTTTGGCAAAATTCTTTCATTATTTGGTTAATGCCATCCCTATGGCAAAGCATGGTAGGAGCCTCATCATATCATCTCAGGACCTCGGAAACTGGTCTGGATTGTGGGAAGGATGATCACAGTAGAATACAGTAAGATCCTTGATGAAAACTTGAAAAGTACCTGCAAAGAAAGATTATATGAACTTACAAAATCCTGGTGTGCAAATTTGACAGACATACCCTAAAGGATTCTAAACTGTGATTGCTGCCAATGGCTCCTTTATAATGTACTGAAAAATTAGTCTGAGCTACTTTTTATTTTATTTTAAATAAAATTGGCACACATTTCTGAATAATGTGTTTTCTTTTTTATTCTGGGGTATTGTGTGTAGATTAATGGCAAACAACTTGGATACATACTAAATTATCTCTATAACAACATATTCTGCAGAATGATAAATGGTCTGAATGGGGGAAAGGGAAATTCAGCCAAGAAATGTTTAATGAGTGGTATTTTTGTTACATTGAGATTGCAATTAAAACCAATGTTCTAAATTATATTATAAATTAATATCCATTAAAGGTATCCATTAATGTTTTATGAATGCTTTCACAGATGTACATATACAATCTTCAAAGGAAATGTCACCTGGTATTATTTGAATATGTAAAAACGGCTGTATTATTGATTTATTTTTCAAGACAATAACTCTCACTTTAAGGCACAGCTTGTGGGTTAGCAGGTTGTCATAATTCACACAACAGAGCTAAATATCTGGGTCAGTGGTTTTGATCTTCATGCTAATTACAAAGCCATAATAACATCAGCAATAATGCTTGTTTACAGACAGAAGGCTCTACAGGGAGTTCCTGAAAGCAGGATTATTAATTTAGCCTGCAATTTGATAAACAGAAATATTATGTAACTGTAGATCTTCTGGTTGATAAAGAAAATTCATTTTGGATGTTGGTTGTTGCTGTCTAGTCACTGTCACTGTATATGTGTGACGTGTTGGAATGAAAGGAGACCAAACTGCAGGTAGGCGATCAAAGTGATAGGTTTTATTCCACCTATAGTTCTCGGTCAGAGTAACTAACTCTACCGGTATTCAAAAAGAATATGTGACGGGTTGTGGAATAAGCCACAGAGCACTTCGGTGCGGTAACACGACACAAGAAGACAATAACGAACGCAGAGACAAGACACACGAGGGAATATATACTCAGTTAATGAGTAGCAGCTGTCAGGAATCAGGGAGGGATGCGTTGACAGGACATGGGGAACAAGACAAACACGGACGGTGGTGCCTAGAAGGCCGGGGTGCCATGCGCACAGGGGAGTGGCTGCCACTAGGTGGAGACGTGACAATATGTTAATTTTACACTGTGTTATTTTAATTAATCCCACCATACGTTTGTTTGTTTTATTACAGAGAACGTTTTCAGGATGTAAAAAAACCAGCTAAACAATATACATCGGAAACCATTCCAAATTATGTTTTTAAGGCTAAGTCAATCCCAGATGTGAATGGTTAAGATAAGTTGATTTCCTTAAAGCTTTTTTAAAACAATGTGATTCACCAATTTTTAATTTTATTATTATTATTATTTGTATTTGGGACCAACTACACTTTGAAAAAGTTTAAATATGTCTACATGTAAATATTGGCCAACTTCCCATTTAAATCAAATTTAGACTTATTTACTCAATAATATAATATAGACCACAACCATTGTGGTTGGGGTCTTGAAAGTAGAATATAGACCACATCAATTGCATTAATTATTGATGTTTAAAATCAATAATCTGTCTTTTAGCAGGACAGCAATGAAGCAGGACTCGTGAAAAGTCTTCAACTAAAAACAATTTATTTTCACCCAAATGTGTACTTAACTTTAAAGACATGACATGGAATTCACATTGAATTGATCTTTGAAAACTCAACCAGTCAAAACTTTACGTTAAATTAACACATGTGCTCCCTGGGGGACACACAACATAAACAAATAAACAAACACTGATATGACAGATGTTAGCGCTGTGCAACTATAAAATTGGCTTTAGAGTTTTTTCACCAGTGACAAAATACCAAATGTAACAGTTCAACTGTTACATGGATTGTACAGAAAACAACCACCTAATCAGCAGTCTAATCACACTGCAAAACAATCTTACTTTGTTGTCTTAAGTACAAAAACAAAATGCTAGACCTGCAGGTTCTCTGAAACTTAAGTACATTCTGTGTTTTCCTTGTGTATGTCTGCATGAATTGTGCTTTTAACAGTGTCAGATATTCACATTACATGTTAATGAATACATGTGTAACACAAACTTCTTTGGCATTGCTTGAGACCTCAAGTCAAATACAATTCTGTAATAATTCAGAGAGCATCCTTCAAGAACCAACCCACTGCCTCAATAGACACTTTGTATCATACTAACATTAAAAATCTGCTGTCACTGTGTACCCAAAAGCTATTAAATCTGACATCATACAGATGTCATCAAAATAGTGCACTGTTTAGGGAATCTGGTCAAAGTGGGCGTAATTGACCTCTTAAGAAAACAAGCAGCTCTCCGATCCAACTACCTGAATAATACCTTTGCTTCTTATGAAATAACATCTCTAAAACACCAACCCTGATCACAGGCTTTTATTTCACTTTGTGCACAACGCATCTCCTGCATTACGTGTCTCCTGTTACTTGCATCTCTGTATAATGAGATAAAACAAGTATGGACAATATATATTATTTGTTCAGTAATTGACATTGTGTGTTAATGTTCAGTTATATAAAAGCCATTATTTTGGTGACGTTGACGCAAGTCAGGCTTTAAAAATGGGACAACCAATAATGTAAATGCGCCAAGTACTGTTGAGTGCCTGCTGAGTGCAGGTTAATAGTTTGGAAGTTTTTTTATCAATGGCCATAGGATGTCAGCTGTCTCAGTGTTTTCCAGCCTTAATGTGAGTACGCTTTTTTCCAAGACAATGACTGGGCATTCATGATATCCAGTTTCTTCCAAAAACAGAGCCACTCGAAAGTGTGTAAACAATGCTTTGTTCTTAGGTAAAGGGTGAATTGGACCTGTACACATTAGATTTACACCTTGATCACATTCTCTGCAATTTCGCTTTACATTTTTCAGATGGTTAGTTGTTATGACGCTCCAAGACAATAATCTCTCACATGCATGCACAACCTTAATATAAACTGCAATAATGCCATTTAAGCCAGACCACAATGACTATCTGCTTTTTAATACAACAATCTTCACTGCTCAAAAAAAGTTAAGGAACACGTAATCACCACAGTATAACACCAAGTCAATTAAACTTCAGGGATATCAATCTGTCCATTTAGGAAGCATAAGCAATTGTGAAACAATGTCACCGGTTTTGGTGCAAATGAAAGTGACAACAGGTGCACTAGAGACCAACCCCAAAAAGCGAATGGTAGTGGCCATCGACAATTGCTCTCTCCTTATCCTTCCTGACTGATTCTTTTCTAGGTTTGCATTTTGCTAGTGTCCTTGTCACTACTGGTAGCATGAAGCGGTACCCGATGCCCATTCAGGTTGCACATCCATATGTGCCGCCGCAAGACGTATTGCTGTGTCTCCCAATATTGTCTCAAAAGCATGGAGGAGATCCCAGGAGAAGGGCCATTACACAAAGAGAGTTGGACAGGGTCGTAGAAAGGCATCAACCCAGCAGCAGGAACGGTATCAGCTCATACCCAGCATGATGTCATTACCCTGTGGATGACAATATGTGAACTTCTGGGATGTTATGTACCAGTGCATCCGACGCCACCAAGTAGCGCCACAGACTGAACAGAAGCTCCAGGTCTGGGATGAAATCCCCCAGGACACGATCCACCATCTCATCAAAAGCATGCCCAGATGTTGTCGGGACTGCATAAAGGCACATGGGGGCCATACACACTACTGAGTCACATTATGAGTTGCCATGATGAAAAGTTGGAACACCCTGTGATTTCAATTGTTTACTTTGAATCCAGCCCTTCATTGTTTGATGCTTTTGGTTTCCATTGACCTTTGTTACATCATTTTGCTCTCAATAAATTAAACAATGTACAGTAAAGATTTTGATATTTAATATATTTCCTTCATTTGAGCAATGTATTTTGAAGAAGAAAACAAAATGACCTATTACCTTAGAATGCTTCTTCACTAACCATTCCTTACAACAGCATTGTGACTGTCCAGAGAGGGCATTTTTACTATGCAAATTTCCATGCAGGGTTTTCAATGATTTTTTTGTTTACATTTTTGCAAATAAATACATTAGCTCTTGCCTTGGGACTCTGCTCTTCAACCGTTTCCTTACAATGGCAACTTATCTGTGCACTTGTGTTATATTCTTCCCACTCTTTGATTTGGTTTCCTCTGTGCTGTGGAAGCCTGGAGTATGAAACCTTATTGCTTTAACCAATCCCCACAAGTTATGCCTGTTGTTTCTCTGCTTGGGTCATGTTTCTGCTGACCTTTGTCCATCCCTGCTTCTGCTTCCTGTCAAGTTACAATTGAGATGCAACTCGCATTCTTGCAACAGAAAACAAAATCAGACTTTGGCTCTGCCTGTGTCTATTGATACTGGCAAAGAAAATAAAGTCAGGCCACCCAGAGAAATCTGTCAGTAGTTCTTATGGCTCGCTATTGGCTCTATGAAACCATGGTTCCCCGATATCATCTAAGTGTTTAGTGGACGTCTGGGGCAACCGCTGTCTCAGGTTGGTATGGATTCCTCAGTTCCAGCATGTAATCTGTGTCTGGCCCACAAAGAGGCCTGTGCTTTAAACGCCATTGTGATGACACACAATGAGTTATCATTATATGACCTATTATCATTAGGTATTCCTGGTGCAGAGACACAGGTGTTCTCCACCTTCAGAGCTTTGTTTCAGATATCCTACAATGGTGCAAGACCAGTCGTTCAATACATTTTCTCTGGGAATAGATGGTGCAATTCTGGATCAATATTATTCACCTGGGTCAACATTTTTAATCCGGGTCATTATTATTCATCTTGGTCATGCACAGTGTGCTTTGTCTTTTCAACAGTTGGAGTCAGTGGATCTTACAATCATCTCTCTTAAAACCGAGCTGCTCCTAGAAGAACATGAACATTAGTCAATGTGGTTTGGTTGAGTCAGGCATTAATCGAGCTAACTCGACACCTGTTTGCCCATAAAAGGCATCATTACATTTTGAATGCAGGTTGTACAGCGTGTGATAGCTCGCTTCCCTAGAATATTTAAAGGTTAATGCTTTAGGTGTGATTACAGTGTTAAGCACTCAGACCACAGAGATTGTCCACAACCGAGTAGATTTGCAAGACCTCCTAGACCTCCTAAGTTTGTAGTCTTTGCTGTGAAAAGGAAGCTGCTCATCTTAACATTTTTTAAATAATGGCCTAGTTTTAAACCTTTTATGTTTTCCCACAATGCACCTGTACATTATCTCTCATGGATGTAACAGGGATGGACTGGTGTAACATGACGGGAACTGCGTGCATTTATCTGCTTGTTTCTAAATGCATAAGAAGAAGTAAAGGAGAGCACACTTAAGGAGTTAGATAGGAAATAGCAACAAAGCCTTTATGTTATCTTCAGTGCAGCGAAGGTTCTAACAGAACAACAGGAAGTTAATAGCCTAGCTCCATTCTATGCTAGCTTCAGCGCAGCTAGGGTCTACCAGAAGAACAGGTAGGAACTAGCATAGCTCCAGTATATGTTAGCTTCAGCACAGCTAGGGTCTACCAGAAGAACAGGAAGTTACTACCCTAGCTCCATTCTATGTTAGTTTCAGCACAGCTAGATTCTACCAGAACAACAGAAAGTTACTAGCCTAGTTCCATTCTATGTTAGCTTCGCTGGCAAAGAGAATTCTGAAAAAAGTTTATGAAAAGTAACTAAACTAAACATTTTAGTAAATGTTTATCTCTGATGAGCGAAATGCTCCTCTCCATGCGCTACAGGCTTAACACTTGTCCAACCAGTTGATGAATGTGATCGCATGAAAAGGATGTACATTGTAGTAAAATACATTTGAATGTGGACAAGGCATTAGTGTGCTGTTTCCCATCACTCAAAAAATATGTTGTAGTGATACTAGGGTTAGACGCTAAATCACTTCTATTAGCTTGAGCACAGACCTGAGTGCTGTCAGCAACCACACAAAAATAAATATATACATGTAATATGAAACCGTCACAGGTTAAACCAGACAAAAAGCTAACGTCCGTAAACTCTGACATTCATGTAGAATGGGACAGGTAAGAAATAAAATCACGAAAGTTAGAAAATAGAAAAAGTCTTCATGCAAAATATATATAACTCTTGAAACCCAACATACCAAAAATATATATTTTAACTGTCATCCTAGATTTCACCCAATAAAGGGGACATCAAAGTAAAAATTCAAAAAAGTTTGAATCAATTCCCTGCTCATTCACTCCCATAAGGGGTTTTTGGAAAACCAGGGAATCTATTGAAAGTTCCCTGTATTTTCCAACACTTTGCAGGCAGAAAACTAAAAAGAAAATGTATAAGGAGAGTCGTCATTTGTATTTTCAAGTTGTTATCTGGGTATTCCCAAAACCGACACCTGTGTGTGAGGGAGTGTGTCGGGACCAGCTTTCTACGTATTACTGGTACCAAGGGGTCTTGCGGACCCAGCGCAGGGTGAACCCTGCATCGGTGCGGATCTTGATTGATGCAGCCTCTGCCTCCCGCACTGTCTCCTTAACAGACTGCATCAGGTTCTGGGCATTATGGACAAGCATGTCTGTAGCCTGGAGGAATAGATGGATACATTGTGAGAAAGCGAGGGGAGAGAAATGAAAGAGTGAGAGGGAAGGGAAGATTAGGAGAAAGAGAGGAAGTGACATACAAGGATTTTCTTTTGAGAAAGATTGAGAAGAGAGCAGACAAAGAAAGACAAGACAATAGAAAGGAGAGATGTTAAAAGAGAAGGATTGTTCAACACTTGAGCCTTTGAGGAACAAGGGAGTGAACCCAGTGTTAGAAGAGCATGTGGTATTTCTGATGCTTTGAAATGATTCCTGACAAATGGGTAGACATTCAAATAATTCACCATAAGTTCCTATAACAAACATATCTACTGCAAGTAGCCATCCGCATGTTCGTTTTCTCCCTTTCTCACCTGTTCAGACTCCTCCTCGCTGATGTTGGTTCGTCCAAGCATGGTGGCTTTAACTGTTGACAGGATCTTTAGCTGAGTACTGATGGTGGGGATGCGCTCACACACCTGGGCACACACACAGCATTTTACACACCCTGATTGTGGATGTGTGTGTGTTTGTGTGCGTTTGAGCGGGCATGTTTTTTGTACCTGCAGCAGATTGGTTCTGATGCGTCGATCGGTGCATTGTTTGGCCACCTCTTTAGCCAGCCTGGTGACCTCATCTGAGGCCTTGGCGATGTCTTTAGCACACTGGATCATAGCCCGCTTGTTACCACTGCCACCGCGAACCAACCGGGACATCTCGGCCATCAACAACGCCATCCTTTTGGCCGCAGCTATGATGTCATTACCCTGTGGAAGGCAAATGCGTGAGAGGGAGTGGTGTTGTGGATGAATGGTGTTGTCCTTAACACGTCCGATGTGTTTAGAGTAAAACAGCCCATGTTAATTCCATTTTAACATTTTGGATGTTCTGCGGGTAGTTGATGGTCATCAAGTGTATTCAGAATTTGGTCCAAAAGTTAGGTCCTTTTCTGAGCATTATTTTCCAAGACATTCAGGAAAATACCCACGCAGGCACATAGACATACACACACGTCGAACCTGAGTGGCATGCTCAAAAAGGTTATTACGATGTGGTGAAGAGCATCGTGCTCAGGTTGGGGTTAATATTTATTGTTAAGCAAAGCAGAAAGTGATCTTATACCAGCCAGGAATATTACATTACCCAGACGGAACAGAGAAGCTGTCATCCTTGGCATCACAGGTTGGTTGATTGACAGCAGCCAGTCAGAGAGACTGCCTCCTGTAATCCAATCATGAGCAGGAGGGACTTGTGTATCAGTTCATCCAACAAGTGTAACAAAAGTGCCATTCCAACAACAATCCTCATAGGCAACCGTAACACAAAGTCAACGCAACGCCAAGAAAACCTCATCCAGACAATTTTGCGTCCACCAACTGTCCAGGATTAATGTAATGCCGCCACCACAGCTGATTGGTTGTCCCCATGGTTACATCAGGATGCAGAGATGAGGGTTTCCTTAGTAACTGCGCAGATGGGAGGCAGTCTGGAGGTTTGTTGGGAGGGAGGTAGTCTACACCTTTCAGGACTTGTTCCCATAGTAACAGTAAGTGACTTTTCCATCAGCGGGATGCAGAGCTGGGTGCAGACAGGATGCAATGGCCAATAGGGCCTTTTGGGGGGCGTGGCCTATACCTTGCTGGACCACTTGCGTGCCTCCTGGTGGAGTGACTGAGCGGCGGCTAGGATGGGTTGATTCACAGCATTGCCATTCGACGGCATCATCAACAGCTCGGGCTCATAGTCATCCTCACCATCAGTGTACTCGTCTTCGTCATCTATCTCCTCAACACCCTCCTCATCCTCAGGCTGGGGTGTTGGGGGAGGAGAGGTGAGGGAGGGAGGAGGCGGCATGTGGAAAGTAGAGCATTAGCATGACAGTCACTGGATGGAGAGAATGGGGGGTCAATTGTCAGGGAAGGAAGGATATAAAAAGGGAGAAAGAAAAATGATATAGCAGAGGAAGACAATGCCACCAGGGAGGAGAGAGGGAGAGAGGAGGTAAAGAAAGAGTTTGGTTGGGAGATGACGATGAGGAGAGCATTGGCAGGGAGAGAGGGCAGTCAGCCTAGGCAATAATAATCTGTTCAGTGTTTAAGAACAAAGATTACCAACATAGTAAAGGGTTGTTTCACTGTTGTACACAGAGACCAATTAGACATTGCATACTGCATCAGTACTCCTGTTTAGGATTGAAAAATTCTGAAAACCTTCCCGGATTTTCCATGTCTTCCGTAAATCCAGGTTGGAAGATTCCCTGAATCAAAACGGAATAAGCATGAAATACTGGAGCCTGTCATCAGGATTTAGTATTTGAAATATTTTGGGGAAAGTTAACAGAACTACAATACTTGTTTTGGAAGGTTATAGTCAAGATACAGAAAGCATTCACAAAGGCTTCTGAGGTATTGTGCAAAATTCAGGTCCCAGATTTCCATATTTCAGCAAACAGGCAGGTAAAATAAATCATTTTATTCCACAACTACAAAGGGCATCTAAGAAGTGTCTTTGTAATACCAATCCCTAAATGTGTTTGCTATAAAACAAAGATGTATGCAACATTATTGAGTCTTTGTTTTTTATTTAATTGGTATAGTGCACTTAATTTAATTGTTTGCACTTAACTTAATAAAACCCTTGTTATGCAATGGCTTGCTTTTGATTACTCAAAAGTGTTACAGTTCCTTAATCCTCTATAAATAACAACCCTGTAGAGCAAAGAAAACAGTAGCTAGTGTAAACCCTGTACTAAAGCCTGTACTAAAACAGGTACTAAACCATGTACTTCCACTAGTTCCACTCGATTATGCATGACCACTGGTACTACATTAATAGTAATAAGAATATGTGACCATGGTATTGCCTACCAGAACAGTTAAAGCCTGTACAGAAGGGTTTAAGTAATAAATCAATTGATGTTGATTGTGTACCAACTAGCATTGTGGCAACGTGCTTAAAGTTATGCACTTCACTTGGTTTTTGACAAACCTAAATGTTAACACACTCCCAGTCACTAGCACATCCCACTAGTGCTAATGCATAGACCCCTAACACTATAGCAGTTTATTTACTGTATAGTGTGTGCGTGTGTGTGCATGTACTGACCTTGCTGGACCACTTTCGTGCCTCGTCGTGCAGTTGCCTAGCAGCCACCATTATGGGTTCGCTTAGCAGCTCACCGGTCTTCTGCTCTGGGAAGTCTTCATCTCGCTCTTTCTCCTCCGGCGGCGGAGGCCGGGGCGGGGGCACCTCTCCCTCCGGTAGTGGGGGCTTAGGGGGGGCCTGCTCCGGATCACTGACCTGGAAAGACCAGGGAGAAGACAGACGGACGGACGATGGGGCATGAACTGAAAAGCAGATCTGTTATTGCTATATATCATGATATAACATAGATCTGTTATTACTATATATCATTCTATAACATAGATCTGTTATTACTATATATCATTCTATAACATAGGTCTGTTATTACTATATATCATCATATAACATAGATCTGTTTTTACTATATATCATTATATAACATAGATCAGTTATTAATATGAATGTGTTTAATTTGTAGTAAATTGTGCTGGCTCTAACCGATCATCAATGTCTGACACAGAAACAGTTGGCGACAGGGTAAATCTACCTATGTGACTATGATTGTGTGAATGTCTGAGTCAGCCCATGTGGATGTGTGTGATTACTCACGTGCAGCTGGTCAAGATCCGGGGGTGGAGGGGGAAAGTCGGGCTCCAGGGGGCCGAAGGCTTCCCTGACCTTCCCAACAGCAGACAGAATTCTGAGGCATGAATCCAGAAAGGCCTTCTGGAGGGCTGAGTGAGAGAGATGTGTACATCAACTACAGTCAAACGTCTAAAAATGTCTCCAAAGGTCCACCAGAACTCCTGGTTGGAAGATTGGTTTAATGCAGGGGTTCTCAATCCCTGTTCGTGGGACCCAACCAAAGGGCTGCATTTCTTTATGCCGATTCGTCCAAGCCGACTGCATGTACATACAAGGAACCGGGCATTTACAGTGTGTGTGTACCTGGGCTCTGTATGTTTCCTGCCACAGCCTTAGCATCCATAACCATCGGTGAAATAGTGTGACTGAGAATATCTGAAGCATGTTTCACTGCGTCTCTGAAACGTGGGTCTTCTGAATTCTCAACTTCTTTCTTCGCCACCAGGAGTACGCGATTGGCTCGCCGCGCTATGCTGGTCGCCCCGGCAACTAGCATCTGTGGCTGTACATTTGCCATGGCAACGCGACACTTATCAATGTCCTTCCTTATGGCCTCCTCAGACGCATCTAATAGAGACTTGGTGTCTATGGCTTCGTCTACCAGGCCTGCAGACTCACACATATACACACACAACCACACACACAAAGAGACATGAGTAAGTATAAAACAGAGTACACAGCTCCCAGAGATGTCTGTGTGTGTGTGCGGGTGTGTGTGTAGATGTGTGTATTGATGTTACCAGTCAGTTTTTCCACATTGTCGATCCACTGGTTCTTCATGGTGTCAAAGTGTTCGTAAGCCGCCTGGTTCCCAGGGTTCTTCAGCAGGATACGCGCTGCGGAGGTCACCTGAACACACACACACCATCTACTTCATTGTTCTGCCTGTCTGATGTCATGGGCAGCACTGGACACGTGATGACATCCACACCTGCGGAGTGAGTTCCTTGGCGTGTTTGACGGTCGCCAGTATTCCCTCCACTGTGTTCTTATTGGCTGACCCCACGGCCGCCGCCTTCTCCGCAGTGGAGCCCAGGCGTCCCGCGTGGGCCTCGAAGTTACCGGCGCGCTCATCAAACACCTGAAACACACACCCGTGAGCCCTGACAACAGCAACGCCATACGTGACTACAGAATTGTGTTCCCATCTCAACACAGCTATAGGCAGACATGGAAGCCGGGGGGGTAGACCGGACTACACAGATGGACACACAGGTCAGATAAACAAACAGACAGACCGGTGACTACAGTGACAGACAGAAAGTCAGACCAGAAAGACAGATCAGTTCCTGGAACATAACAGACCTGACCCCACAGACCGACCGTACCTCCTCCCTGTGCGGGGCCTCGGGGGGGGCAGTAGCAGACACAGCTAGTAGTTTGATGGGGGTGGTAGTGTCACTAAACACATCAGACACTTCCTGGGTCATGACCTCCTGCATTCGACCCTTCAGGCCCTAACAGACATACAGCATGTATATTTATATCAGTACAGGTTGAAATGGATGTCAGAAGCTGAAATGGATGACAACAAACATATTAAAATAATGTTGGTTTCAACCTGCAGGGGGAACCCTTGATCAAGTAACTGTGTGCGTGTGTTAGTACTACTCATCACATTAGTGACATTAGTACGGCTAACTACGTCACAAACATTTGACATCCATATTAAGGTAAATATGTGCCTCTAAGTGTATGTGTGTGTCTGAGGGACTGATCTATGTCTTTGTCTATGTGTAGGGACCTGTTGTTCCCACACAGATAAAGAATCTTGAAAATTGGTCCTCACAAGGTTTTATGGCTTGGCCCCATTAGGAAAAATGACATTCCTGACTCAAGTTTTAGCATTACAGTTGGGCATAAGGACTCTGTTAAGTTTAAGCATAAAAGTTAGGTTATTGAGATTAGGGGGTATGTAAAGGGTAACATTTAGGGAAAGTGGATTTCTAGGTCTGGGTTAGTTTGTGGTCACCAGGATAGAAAGACAAACATGTTTGTGTATTTGTGTGTGCTGGTGTTACCTTCAAACTGTCCTGTAGTTGTGAAGCAGTAGCTTTACCCTGGGGTGATTCCGCTTCTCCCCTCCCGGCCATGTCAGCCAGTAATGTCATAAGTGCCTCGTTACGATCGCAGCGGCCAATCATATCCTGCCGGTACGCCCCCCCCAGCCCTCCAACCAACCGCCGTCCCTCCGATACCAAGCCCCGGATCGCTGCCTGACCTTGAGATTGGGAGGAGAAATGCATGTGTGACACTGGATTTGATAGATTAGGCAGTAAACCTGTGTTGTGAAAACAAAACTGGTCATTATGAAAGCAGAAGGAGAAACAAATGGATGCTGTGATCACGAGTTCATGGCCATGGTCTCTGATGAAATGATAAAAGCAACATTTCGTGTAGAATGATAGAACGACAGCCTTTTGGTTCAGCTGTCTTTACAAGCAGTTACCTGTGTTGTTTTGTAGCCGCTCACACGCTGCACTCACAGAGCAGCGTGATGGAAACAATAGAGTACAAAGAAAACATTTGTGTACGCAGGGATGTGGAAACAACACGTTAGTTGGACCCTGAGCTGTATGCAGATAATTTTTTACTCAATATTGAAATGACCAAAAACCTACATTGTGTTTTTAATCCCATTTCTCACGCCCCATCCCTGTCTCCCTCACTCACCCACTCCCCTGTCATCCTGGCCAGAGTTGTTGACCCAGCGGAGGGCCTGCTCCATCTTGCCCTCCAGAGTGATGGCAGGCTTGGCAGGTCTCATGTTGGCCACCGCTCTGTTGGTCTTGGCCTGCAGAGTCAGGAGAGCTGCTCCGATCTGCTTAGCCAGCGCACGAGCCTCCGGACTGTCCCCTTTTCCCCTAAAAGACAGGCGGGAGGGAAAGTGAGAAGAGAAACAGAAAGAGAAATCACGGCCAGGCGGAAAGCAGATGGGGGTGACAACGGGGGAGGAAGATAGGAAGCCCATGCTACAAGGTTCTTCACAGTAATCTGGCCACTACCACAGAGACTAGCTAACAGAAGACTGGAAACACAGTTGCAAAGAAAAAACTGAAGAAAAAAACCTAGAGAAGAACCAGGCTTATATTCTTCTGGGCCAACACTCATTATAGTCAACCAAAAATGTTCCATCCCAAAAGGTAAACATGTCTACAAACCGGAACAACTGACCAAGTAGGAAAAGTACAAAAGAATCACAATCAGGGAGTTCAGTTTCTTGTCCAATACAACCATAACTCCCAACTAAACCAAATATTGATCCCACTTCTCAGGCTGGACCAAAAAACCAAAATGTTGCTTCTATGCGGTATTCTGGCTAGGGATGGACAGAATTCCCAAATTTGGCTTGACTGTCTCCTGATAATACCAAAGTGTGTGTATGGATGTGCGTGTATGGTTGGTGGGAGTGTGATCAAATGGCTTCAGGCTGGAATTAAACCTGTGCAGTAGCAATACGTGTTCAAAAGGCAACGTTATGTATGTCACACTGGATAATAGCAACTGTTTGCCAAATGACAAAAATACTCAAATACTCAAAATAAAACAAAATTCTCTTTTGTTGTGGAACAGTTTAAAGTTTAGCCCAGAGGACCCAGCAGAATGGAAGCTTCAGACCATTGGCCAGAAATAACAAATTAGTTACAAAATGTAATTCAGTAAAATGTGATTTGTGTGGACTGGAGTGGTCCAGCAGTCCAAGCTGCAACCTCTGCTGCACTTGTTAAGCTGAAGCATTGTTTTCAATCTGACCCAGTGCTCTTTCAGCAAAACCTACCCCACTGTTTACCAAAATAGAATAAATAAAAACCTACAAATATGTCTTCAAAGATAAGTAATAAGCAATTTGAATTCTCTGGTAAAATGCTGTGTCTGCGTCCATTAGCCAAATACTACTATGATGTATATCTGTGTACCCTTTAGGGTCTGCTGCTGCTTCTGTGGGCAAGGAGAGAAACACTGCTGACTGACTCGTTGGAGTAAATCTGATGAGTGCATAGGCAACTTGGCTAAAAAGGAATGGTATCAAAACAGAAAGGCTGACATATCAGCTTTAGAATGTCCGAGCAAACACTAGAAATTAGACATTTCAAATCCTACTTCAGACATAAACATGCAGTGGGTGAAGATATGCCCAGGAAATGGCTGCTATAGGCTACTGTGAGCTACTATCCCTTGTCGTAATTGAGAATGTGTGAAGATCGATAGACTACCACAGTCTATCACACTGCTGCACAAGCAATACTATGAAACACCATATTTTTTAGCAGGCATACGAAAATCTTCTGAAAAGACAATGCAAATTAAAAATCTCACATGTAGCAACTTAACACAGTAGGAAACAAAGGTCACGTGTTAAAGAAACGACAAAAGAATACTACGCAAAAACAGGCAAGGTTACGTACTGCTTGCGCAGATCCACTAGGCGTGCGGTGAGGACTGCTATCTCGTTGACAGATTTCAGGATTTCGTCTCTCTCACGCGGGTCTTCACAGAGGTCGGCAATTCTCTTGGCCTCAGCCAGCAACGCTCTGATGTTCTCTGCCCCCTCTGGACCCCCATTAGGATCTGCCAGCCATGCCTATGGACACGCACCACACACACACCACACAAACACGCACCAAACACACACAGACACGCACCAAACACACACACACCACACAGACATGTGAACTTTGAGGTTGTGTTCCATGCGTTATAATAATTAAGTTACTATTTTGACAAACCCAGGAACGCAAAATCTGTAGTACAACAAAATTATCCAAGAGAACTTAAAACATTCGATCGGTTTGTGTGTGCACGTGTGAGTCTGTGCGTGTGTTCTTGTTATATTACACCGATAGAATCAGAATCAGCTTTATTGTGACGTAGGTTTACACATACAAATATCACTGTAAGAAAAATAATAATAACACAGTAAAAAGAGAAAGTGCCTGCCAGGAAATGTGCAAAACATTGGTTATAGTACAGTATAATAGCAATGTGTAAGTCATTTGTCCAAAAGAAGTGTGTTAATGTGACACATTAAGTTAGAGGGCAGAGGGGGTCACCAGGCCTTGTTGATGAGGCCAGCTGCCGATGGGCAGAAACTGATCTTGTATTGTAAGTTATTGGTCCTTATGGATCGTAGCCTCCTCCCGGAGGGGAGTGACTGAAACAGTTTGTGTCCAGGGTGGGAGCGTTTTTTTTTAAGGGATCGTAATGCAATTGTACTGGTTCCCATGACAGTAACACAGAAAATGTGTGTGAGTGTTTCTATCCACTGACCTGAGCAGCATCCAGTCTTCTAGCGATGGCCAGTTTAGCGTTAGTTAACGCCTCCAGCCTGCGGCTGGCACTGTCCACCTTCCCTAGCAGCAGATCCAGACCCTGACAACACTGACCGGCACGCTGGACACAAGGTAGAGCAGGACCCTGGCCCCTGCAGGAGATGTGACGCACACAATCTCACTAACTCCTGGCTAGAAGCTTGCATGCAGAAAAGCTTCTATGAGCTGGTCCTTACGTTGTCTTCGGATGAACTCGCAAGGATCATTACAAAAAAATAAGCCATTCGGAAATTGGCACGTTGATAAGAAATATAATAATGTATAATATATAAAACATATACACACACACACACATAGTACCTGGCACGTAGCTCTACAACCTGATTCGTCATCTGACCCAGGGTCTTGGCGGTACCCAGTACGTCTCTGCGTTCCCTTCCAGCACACAGTTCCCCAACCTTCTCCGCTTCATCCAATATCACTCTCACTGCTACCTCCCCAGGTTCGTCTGAAAACAAACACACACATGGATCACAGATGGGTCTATATGGCAACAGTGGTCAGTATAATGGATCTGGCGATCTAGCGTGTGTTTGTGTACCTGGTTGGCCGTGGGGGTCTTTAAACCAGCTTTTCGCCAGGGCCATCTTGGCCTCTATAGCGGCCAATGAGCGTTTCATCGACTCCATGTCCTTGAGGAACACAAAGAAATCATGCACACAGAGACCATGTTTCCTAGAAATATCAGGACTCCCTTATTCTCTTTAGTCAAACATAATATTTTCCAGAACTTCTAAACCTTTCCTTTACCTATCCCTTACTCTAAGCTCGGCACACCCCAAAAAATGTTTAAGTCAGGACCATATTTCATGTTTTTCATGTAATATCGGGACACCAAATTCTGGTTCTGAAAAATGGTAAGGAAGCAAGTTACACACACACCTGTTCACCCACTCACGCTGCATTTACATGAATAGGTAAGCATATGCATGAATGCACATAAATACACACACAGACAGACACGGACACACACACAAAATGCAGAATCGCAGAAGGGAAGAGGCAGGCTTACCTTCTACAGGTAGGAAAATAATAAAGGGTGGAGAAAAAAGAAAAGAAAAAGTTATAACAGAGGTCCAACGGAGGAAAAGATTGAAAACTAAAGGGAGGAGGTATGGCAGATTCATCCTGATACAGTTTTAGAGGTAAATCATTTTCTAGATTCAAACCTTTTCTGAAGTAATTAAAAATTGAGAAACCAAGTATGTAGCCTCTGTTCATTCTGTGGATTGCATGGGGCAGGTCTTTCAAAAGTAATGGACTTGGATTTTGACTATAGGAAGGCACTACAAATAGAACTGGAGTTCCTATTTTAGTGAATGAGTTGGTCTGTATTATTTATTATATTTTTATGCATTTAATCTGAAAGAGAACATCTAAGTAGATAATTTCTGAAAAAGGACCCCTTGTTGAAAAGAACAGAACTTCAGACCTGAATAGGAACATCTGGATGAAGAAACACAGCATCCAGGGCACATTTCGCAAACACAGATTAATTCCAGCCCTGAAATACAAATTCTATTCAATCACAAATTAGTTTAATTTCTTTGGCCAGGACTAGGCCTAATCTGTGTAGGCAAAATATATCCCTAGTGAAAGAGGTGGTGAATGGTGAGATTGTGTGTTTCAGTGTATATGCGTGTATCTGTGTGTGCACACCTTGTTGGCCCATGTGTCTTCATCCCAGGTGGTGAGCTGCAGGACTCTGATGATCTCGCTGATCTCAGCGCTCATCTTCTCGAAGGTGAAGCATCTGTTTCTCTTGGCCTCCTCAACTCCAGCACTAGAGGTCATCTTTGTCGCCACAAAGATCTTTATGGCTGGGTCGACAGAGAGAAAGAGCCAACAGGTTACCGTGGGGACTAGAGTGGATACATGAGTGTGTGACTGGGAGCTGGTGTCATCCTGCCAGCTCCAAGTTCTAATGACTGCAATCAGCTGTGTTGCTATGACAACTCGGCTGGGAGTGTGAGAGGGAGGACTGAGCAGGGCTGTTGCAATTATTACATGATTGACTGATCGCGATTATTACATGATTGCCTGATCGCGATAATTGTTTATGACAATCTTTTAACTATATTTTTGCATAATATCAATATAACACATGTTTCCGATCTGAATAAGGGGTTTTAGGGCATGTTAGAAATGTCTCAACAAATACCATGCAAATTTTGTCTGTTTCCATCAGGATGTCTAGTGCATGGGAGCAAGAGCGTTTGGCAGCTCTGTGGAAAGTTATAGGTGCATATCATTTACTGAAACTTGTTTTCTTAATTTGGGTCTGTTTAGAAATGTTTTGCTATGCACACTAACCAAATTTTTCAACATGATTATTTAATAGACAAATGCGTTTCAGTTGCTTATCGACTATGATCCACAAAAGAAAAAAGCACTCAAGCCTACGTAAAATATTTGTACTAATAATGTATACTAATAAGAAGATTTGTGTCATTTCCAACCATATTTTCTAATTAGATAATGCACATTAACATTTCTGGATAGAAATATATGTTGTCCCAATGCATGGGACCTCATATAGTTTCGGTAAGTAAGTACATTTCAGAACTAGGCTAAAATAGTTGCAGCATAGTAAAAGGTGAAAGCAATTGTCATTGCCTTGCAGTTGCGTTTCGTGAACAGCAATCGTTAACGACATTGATTTAGTGGTAGTTCGAAGCCAAACACAACTGTCCCGATCTGGGCGCATTTTGGTTACATGCCAAATTGCAAGAGGTGAGTCCAATAATTTGGAGGAGGCAAATAATCCAGATCCACCACATTTTTACAATACAACAAGGCATACACTATAACAGTGGCATGCCATTTATAATACAGACAATTCAATTAAGTTAATCACAAATATTTGTGAGACAATAAATCATCAACTCAAATGGCATTATCAGGGGCGGCTCTAGGCATAAGCAACATTAGGCTTATGGGCCCACATCTGCCAGGGGTCCCCAGACTGCTTGTTAGCCCCGGACAACGAGGGGAGAGGGGCCCCCCAAATAATATGTTGCTTAGGGCACCCAAGAGGCCGGCGCTGGGCATAACGGTGACAGCCCTTGGGACAAATATAGGAAACAGACGTACAGACACACACATACAGAAAGCCAGACACACAGATAGAAGGATGGACAGACTGACAGACAGAAATATGGATGGACAGATGGATGGACAGATGGACTGAGAGAAAGATGGACCAACAGAAAGATGAACAGACCTGATATAAGTACTGGTAGGAGTTGTTTGACAGTGTTCATGGAGTTGAACAGCATCTGTCGGTGTTCTTGATGGGTCAACTCCTGCTGCCGCTCGTCAATCATCTTAGACATCTTGGTCATACCTGTTAGCCAGTCAGAACACAATTTCTTTTAAAGCACAATAACCAATCATCTTCATGATCAAAGTTTGAGTGAGGCTACATAGCCTACGGGTGAGGTTACAGACCCTAGGGTTGGGGTAACAGAGCCTACAGGTGAGGTTACAGAGCCTACGGGTGAGGGTACAGAGCCTGTGGGTGAGGGTACAGAGCCTACGTATTTGGTACCAAAACCTATGGGTGAGGTTACAGAGCCTACGAGTGAAGTTACAGAGCCCAACGGTGTGGGAACAGAGCCTATGGTTTAGGTTAAAGAGCCTACGGGGAGGAGACAGAGTCTACGGGTGAGGTCACAGAGCCAACGGGTGAGGGTACAGAACCTATGGGTGAGGTTACAAAGCCTACGGGTGAGGGTACAGGGCCTATGGGAGAGGTTACAGAGCCCACGGGTGAAAGTACAGAGTCTACGGGTGAGGGGACAGAGCCTACATGTGAGGTTACCTGGTCCTAAGTTCTTGGTGTAGGTGATCAGGTCCTCCATGGATTCCACCACTTCTGCTACCGTTAAATACTCCATAATCCCTTTACACACTCGGATGATCTTACGCACCTAAAAACACACACATGCATTTTAGAAATTCCAATCTCTGTTGCCACAAAAACGTTATTCCCGTTCAGATCCTATCCTCCGTAAAGGTATTCTGTAAAACCCTAACCACAATTTGAACTCTTAGACAACTTTTTTAACAATATGTGACATTATTAAATGCTTTTCATAGTGACAGACAGATACCGTCTGCTAAAAGAGCAGCGGGCTGGATTCGAACCCATTCTGCAGCGGTGCATCACTTTGTCTAAGCATAGTCCCTTAACCAGAAACCGCCTTTTACCTCATGAGGACTAACGAATGTTCCACACAAACGTTCATTGTTTTAGTACCATTGTGGGGATTTTCACTCCCCATCTGTTTAGTAAAATGTAAACACGCACACAGAAGATCTTACATACAGAACAGATTCAATAGATGACCTCAACTCAAATCCCTTCAACCATCTAAAATAGATGCAACAAAAATATATTCAGCTTTAACAAGGACCAGAATTAGGAAACACTAACCTAAAGTGTGGTGTTGCTTGTGATTGTACAGTAACACAACTGAAGTATCTACTCCTTTTAAAGTAGTTAAGACTGTTCTTTTGAACCATGCATGTGTGTCTGTGTGTGTGTGTGTTTACGTGTCAGTGTCTTGTGATGTAGGTCTTGTGATCAAGGGTAGTCGCTGCCTTTCAGCAGCAGGGCTTCTGGTGATGAGAAACAGTGTGATGCCTATTACATTGCTGCCGTCACACACACACACCCAAACAAACACACACCCAAACACACGCAGCCCTACCTCAGCCTCATCGAACGTGAGCAGAAGATCTGAGGTTCCGGACAAGATCCCTCTAGAACCGTCAATGAGGTAGTCTCTGGCAGGAACGGAGTAGGGATCTGCCTTCAACATCTGAGCCGCTTGTACCAGCTTAGAGCATGCATTCTCCACCCTGTTAGAACACAGAACACATACCCATCTTGGGAAAGGTGTTCTCTAGTCTGTTAGAACACAGAAACAAAGCTAGAGAGGTTTTTGGACCAATCAACAGACCTTCTACGGAAATTATTTATATTATTAATATTACTGGAACTGGGGCCTCGCTGGTTAGGGTGCCAATAGACAGAGCCCTCATTGGCCAGTGTCAATTTCCGCCAAGACAGCTAAATATAGCAGGGTTCACATTCCCTCATAACCCCCGCTGAGCCATGAGTATGACATTTATGATGAAGTAACCGTGTTTTAGTGTGAGCGCCTGTCAACTTGGGACTGCACTGTGGACTCATCCCAGAGCAGAAGAGAAAGAAGAATTAGACAGAGAGGAAGCAGCGTCAGACTGCTGAGTAACTGAGCCAGACTCAGCTCTTAAGAGTCACATCCATCCGCTAGTCCCTTAGCAGGGTGGAGAAGTCAGTAAGCAGTAGCAAACAGTAAAGCTCTGGAGAGACAAACAGGGCGGCTGACTGACTGACTGACTGACAGAACAGAACAGCAGAGCATTTTTAAACTGAGAGCCGAGGTCATCAAATGACATCACTAACAGAGAGACAGACAGAGTTCACATCCTGCTGAGCAAACCTTGATCTGATTATCGTTATCATTTCTACTGCTAATGACAGGGAGAGAGAGACCGGAAGAGTGACAGACAGACAGAGAGAAAGACAAAAGATGGCAGGAGAGGAACATGCCTCAGTGAAACAGGCCAATACCATCTACACTAATCAGTCCATAAGGATAAGAGGGATGCTATTCAGAATACAACTACAACTTTGGAAGGAACCAAGTTAAATTTTAGCAAGTGTGTAACTATACAACCCATCAGGCCCACTGTCCTGTTGGCTTCACACTGGTACATCGCTCTGTGTTTCCCCTATATTCCTTAAGATGAGGTAGGCAATTATTACAAAATAGGATAATATATATGTACAGTAGATATACTTTTTCTCTGTGGCCAGAAGGGACTCCGAAATGTGTATTTGTAAACTGTGCTTTTAGCAATGGTACTAAATATAAACATATTTGCCACCACTGTTGAAGAAAACCCAAGAGGAAACACAGCGAATATTATATTTTAGTTGTACACAGCAGAAAGGTAAACATGTAAAACGTTTTACAAAAATCTTCTATCCATCGCTTTCGTAATTTGGAATAATTACTGACCATCTAGGTATTGTTGTGTATGTAGTTGAACAATACTGAAACTTTACCTAATCAAAGGTAATTAAAGGTAATTCTGTCAGCAAGGTGTAGAGACGATATTAGCTCAATGCAGGACAAAAACTGGTAAGATTAGGCATTGACTTACTTTATAAAGGCAGGGGGCATATCTCTCTTCATGAGCTGATCCTCTGTGGTCTGAACAGTCTCCTTGCCAACCTACAAACGCACCAACACACATTGTTGCTGAGGTCGGAGAGGCAGACATCAAGCGTGCATAAACCCCAGTGGTTGCGCATCAAAAGTAAGAGCAAGCATTGCTTTTTTCTTCTCATTTACCATGGTAAAAAGAGAATTATGCAGTAATACTTCAAGTAAAACTTAATAACAAGTATATTTAGGTCACAATCAGTATCCAGGATTCAGATTAGCCAGATTATACAGTAATGGTCAATAATATTCCACAAAATTTTCACTCTGGTAAAACCATTAAAAGGCTTTTCTGTGGGGAATTTCTCCTTGCAAAAGGAGGTTTTTCGTTACGTACTTTAAAGCCCTTCTTAATTATCTAAAATTTTGTTATCCTGATCATTAGTGTACATGTTCCAGTCATTTATTCCACCAGAACCATTTTGGCAGGTCAGGTCATCTAAAGTATAGGTTTCAATCAGCTTGTTTTTTCACTGTATTCACAGTCTTTTTTTACCCTGAGACTTAATAAAATACACTTATTTTCTGTTTGATTACATTTGTTGTTAGTCCCTTGACCATTATCCTATGACCTTTGCATGACCATGTACATGACAGTTTTAGTTAAGGAAGCTGAAAATATTGAACATTCACACTAACATGCAAGAAACAAAGAGTGGGGGATGGGGGAATGGTCACAATTTTGGCCAGGTTCAACAACTGTTTTCCCGTAATCCACCCCTGAATACACACACATACTCATATACACACACACACGCACACACAAACATAGAGTGCTGTTAGCATCGATTGGCCATTCTAATACATAATTAATGATGAGTGGTATCTGACTTTAGCATTAGCCTGTAAGTAGTTGAACATGAGGCGGGTATCATAGGATCAATATGATACTCGCGTTAGATTGGATAAGAGCGACCCTTAGATTGGATTGGCATAATCTAAAAATACTGCTCTACAAAGATTCTGTCTGGGATAGTATTATGTTAGTCACTGTTAGTGAAGTGGGAACAATTTGAGTCCAAAGAACCAGACTACGTGCTAAGGTGGTAAGACTGGGTTTGATTGACATACAGATGCTAGCAGGTTCACACTGAGTACATACAGACGTGAAAGAGTCTGGAGATGCCGAATGTGTAGGCAGTTCCTAGCGCTCATGACTGGCCCTCACGTTCCCCAGATCTGAATCCAATTGAGAATCTCTGGGACGTTAAGTACCAGTGCATCCGATGCCCCCAAGTTGCACCACAGACTGTCCAGGAGCTCACTGATGCCCTGATCCAGGTCTGGGAGAAGATCCCCCAGGACACCATCCGCCATATCATCAGGAGCATGCCCAGACGTTTTCGGGGGTGCATATAGGCACATGGGGGCCATACCCACTACTGAGTCACATTATGAGTTGCCGTAATGAAATTCAAGTTGGAAAAGCCAGTGATTTAAATAGTTTAGTTAGATTTTTGGTGTGAGTTTGAATCATTTGGTTGGTGATTTTGTTAGATAATTTTGTTCTCAATGAATTACACAATGTATTGTAAAGATTTTGATCTTTTATATATTTATTTTACAGAGACCCGATGTGTGATTTCAGTGTTCCACTAATTTTCAGAAAGTTCACAAAGAAAATAATCTATGGTTGATGTCAACTGAGAGTACTGGAGGATGACACAGCCAAAATGATTAAGTATTTGTTCTGACTGGTTAGGGATATGGTTAGTGTTAATGTTAATTCAGACTGGCTAGCGGGTTATAGTTAGTGTTAATGTTAATTCAGACTAGCTAGCGGGTTATAGTTAGTGTTAATGTTAATTCAGACTGGTTAGGGTTATGGTTAGTGTTAATGTTAATTCAGAATGGCTTGCGGGTTATAGTTAGTGTTAATGCTAATTCAGACTAGCTAGCGGGTTATAGTTAGTGTTGATGTTAATTCAGACTGGTTAGGGTTATGGTTAGTGTTAATGTTAATTCAGACTGGTTAGGGTTAGGGTTAGTGTTAATGTTAATTCAGACTGGCTAGCGGGTTATAGTTAGTGTTAATGTTACTTCAGACTGGCTAGCGGGTTATAGTTAGTGTTAATGTTAGTTCAGACTGGCTACCGAGGTAATGGTAAGTGTTCATGTTATTTCAGACTGGTTAGATGGTTAGTGTTAATGTTAATTCAGACTGGTTAGAGGGTTATGGCTAGTGTCAATTCAGACTGGTTAAGGGTTAAGATTAGGGTGAAGGTTACGGTCAGACTTGTTTCGTTAAGGGTAAAGGTTAAGGAAATGCTTCAAAACAAACAACGGTAACAATTTAGACTGGTACAGATAGAACACATATCCCTTTGTGTCAGAGGCTAACGCTTCACCACCCATCGACCATCCCCAACCGCAACGCCCTAGCAAAGATCCAGTATACTTAAAATGTTGCTCTGATAGTGCTCAGCATCACCCCTCGATGTTCCCAAAAAGATGGTAAACGTTATCTTATTGGGGTGGAGGTCCCCACTACGTGAAGTTACATTTCCATCTTAGTGGGTAAGGGTAAGGAAGAACTTAGAAACAATTGTGCATAGAGTTAGAATTGTGGATAATTTTGGGTTTAAGCATTACGAGTTAAGCGTTAGACAAAGACAAAGGTAAATTAAAGAAATACAAGTTAAGTTATTGAGGTTAATGTTATGGTTAGATATAAAATTCAATCTGAGACTGAATTAATTTATAGGATGAATCTATAAGTAGAATCACTATAATCCCTCAGCAAGGTTTTGCGGATGTAGATGCACATACATGACTTTGTACACCTTCTTAGAAACGTTTTGCCACATTTACAACCAGTGGCCAGAAATCGCAGAATCCCAGGGATTTTTGAAATTCCCACAAGGATAAAAAAACGAATGTGTGTGTGTGTGAGAGAGAGGGAGAGAGAGAGAGAGAGAGAGCAAGAAAGACAGTGTATTAGTTGGAGACACCGGATGCTTTCCCTCCCCAGTATGGTGTCCCTGTCTGTCTGTCTATCTCTGTCTGTCTCTCTCTCTCTTGATGGTCTTTCTTTGGTCTCTCCCCTTGTCCCTTCCTCCTCCCCCCACTGTAACTGTGTTACTTCCCTAACCAGTAGATCTATTTATTCCTCCCCCTCCCCACAAATTAAAGCTCCTGTGACTCCTTGAAGACACCAAAGTGGTGCCTGCCGGGGTGAAACTGAGTGGAGCAACTAGTTTAAAATGGGTAAGAGGTGGTAACACTGGTTTTAGTTGGTAAGACTGGGTTAGAGTTGAGATAGACTGGGTTTGGGGTGGTAAAACTAGAGAGATAAATGGGTTACACTGGGTTTTGGTGGTAAGACTGGGTTAGACTGAGTTAGAATGGGGAAGATTGGGGAAGACTGGGTTAGAATGGGGAAGACTGGGTTAGTCCAGATTTGCTGAAGGTATTGATTTCTCCAATGTAGCCTTATAACACTGAAATAAACCAGGGAGCACAACTTATCTGACCTAAATGTCTTGTCCACGTTGATAGTGGCAGTAGGTTCCACAACCTCTGGGAGCTACCCTAACTCGGGTTCTGTCCTGTCCCAATGCCTAGATTAGAACCGACTGAATGTGGATCTGTCTTGTGTGTACGTCTTTGAACGTTTATGCGTGAGTGATCTCGCGTGACTCCTTTGGGGGTTAATGTTGTTGATATTTTCGTATTTTATAATAAGAAAAAAAGTATATTGGGGACCTTATGCTGAGAAGAAAACGTAACGTAAAAAGGAACGTCAGCCCTATCCCAGCCTGCTCTGACAGACTTTGTTGCAGTCTCACTGAAAACAAACAGACACCACAAGGATGACAGAGGGGGAGCATTTGCATTATCTTTGCAAACAACCCAGCGGAATCCCAAGATTTTATAGACTACACGATTACAGATTAATGGACTAACTGGGAGTCACGCGGACACACACACACGCACACACACACACAAACACACTAGATGTAAATCACTGATATTCATTAGTCTAAAACATTGATATTCACCGAGGCTATCTCCGTTTCCTACTATATCGAGCACTACTCGAGATAAAACAACACACTCTGGTACACCTTCTGACTTGGTTTTTCTACACTCTGCCATTGACAACAGAGCCTCTCTGCGCTGTCACAAAGTCCGTTAACCGCTACAACTAGCAACAACAACAACACTCCCGTTTTATTCCGCCCCACAAACTCCTCTCGGTTCACTGGCTACCCAGTACCAAATCACTAAACCAAACTGAGTGATGGGGGGGCACTCACCCTGACAAGGTTGCTGACTGCCGCCTGTACCGCGGCCACCGGGACGGTCAAATCCGGGATCGCCTTCCCATCCACCTCCCCCTCCTCATGCATGATGACCAGGTGGGAGATCTGCTGGGCAACCGGCTCTAGGATGCCCTCGATGGTCTTGGTGTGAAACACCGGCATGCTTAAAACTGTCAACCCGCTCACACAGAGACCTGAAACAGCTACTGCAGCTTCCCTCTGGTTAAATCCTGCTCTGTTCCACCGCCGTCTTTACTAGACAAAAAAGATGACAGGCAAAATATTTTTTTAATTTAGTTTGGAGGGAGTCCTCATGCGTCTCCCGGCAAGGACGGTCTACTAGCCCGGGTGTACGCTCGTAGTCCGAGTCTGCAAGACTGAGAAAATCGTGACAGAATGAATAAACGCTCGACATCTCAGCCAATCAGTAACCAGGATACATCTGCCAACAGGATTGGTGCGCACTAACGCCTTCTCATCACACTCATACACACGCGCGTACCGCTACCCCGCAGCTGAGAGCTATTCCCAAATAACGTCATGCATTCTGGTAGCCCAAAAAGGAAAGTGTTGGAGGGAGGTTACATGGAGATTCCAAGGGTGTGAGAGAAAGAGACGGAGACTTGGCTCTTGTCCGTTTTTGCAACACTTTTCATACCAGAGTTAAATTGTAATAAAGTAGCACTTTTATATGCCTTTACCTAGACAATAAGTACAAAACCCTAAGCAGACTTGATCAAGATACTGGGAAACAACCCACTCACTCTGCTGGAAGTCTGAATGTTATTCAGTTTCAGAGCTTGTGTCCAAATGGTCATCATATGGCATTAGGGACACAGGTTTAAACTAGTGCACTAATAATGCAATAGTGCTCTGCTGTCACCTGATCTGGGTTAGCTGGGAGGGTCAGGACTTGACATGCTAGAGAGCCTGCAGCTTGGGCCATCAGCTCTATAATAAGCACAAGGCCTCTGCAGCTCCTATAGTTGCTCCGGGTTCAATTAGCTCAGCTATACCTTCTGCAGCTCAGGAACTGACAGGGAGCATTAAGATAACACTGACTGCTCTACAACCCCAACCAGTAACCTCAGCCCATCTTTACATCCTGCATGCTGGATTACTAAGTACTGTAAATCTTCCCAACACTACAGATTGTCTGAGTTTAGCCGTAATCAGTCTTCTGTTGAGTTCCTCTCTGTAGATCATCCCTAACTGAGAAAATGGAAAGAAAGGAACATCTTTTCAGGTTCTAGCCTGAGCAACCACCACCAGGACACTGACGTCATTATAACGCCATCTTTCTCCAGGATGTTTGTTAAAGGTTCTGGTCAATGCACTCTTTCTGTGGAAGCCAACATGCTTATTAAATAGTTCCTGTTATGTGCACATGTTTAGTGTGTTCATTGTTTAGATATTGACGGCATGTCTGTTAGGCAGTGACTCTTAGAGGTTCTTCTGAAGCTACGGTTAGAAATAAGAAACCATAGTTGGAGCTGGGGGGTATTTATACACTCACTAGCACTAGTTTGTGTATGTGTTTGTGTGGATGTCTGTGTGTGTGGTTTGTCCGAGAGTGTGTGTGTGTTTAGACCAGAAATCAACAAGAAGGATTTGAATGTTGTCAAACAAGCTGAACAAAAAGACGGCCCCCTCCAGATTAATGACAACCAGAGACACTTGTGGTTAAACATCCCCAACCTTTCACTTATAACGTAGACAACCGCGCCACAAGTGGAAATGTTGGGGTTGTTAAATCCTTAAAAAAACTGGAACAGATGCCCCTCTGCCTGGCGATCCACATTAAGAAAACCTCCCCATGGGTCTTGTACATCATGATACATAAAAGGAAGCAACACGCAAAAGAAACAATTCACAGATAAACACTATAGATACACAGAAAAAGAAAGTACTCTCTACAGACCATATAAACAATACAGATGAAAGTTACCGAATGCAAACAATATAGACGATTGCTAAAAATAATTTACTATTGATAACAAAATGTAGATACACAGTAGAGAAACAGAACATTCTGGCTACAGAAACATTCCAGCTCTGTCAGATCTGATATCCATGCTTGTTGTTCTTTATTTCCTTACAAAGCTTAGAGACCGTGTTCAAGCCCCAGTGTGCTCAGAGCCGTATAAGGCTAGCGCTCTTAAAGATGCTAACATAAGCCAGATCATCGACTCACATAAACTGCATTAACTACTGTAAACTATACTACTCTGTTGTTAGTGGTGTTCTTCTGACTGTTGCCAGTCCCTGTAAGAGCAGTAGCAGCGTATTGAGATGTGTGTGTGTATGTGTGTGGAATATATGTTTGACACCTACAGCATTTCTTACATTTTTGCAAATGTTCAACGCAATGGTCTCTGTTTTTGCCTTTTCTTAGCTTGTTGTGGAGATGTTGAGGTTACAGCAGGGAATGTATTGGTGATGATCTGGTGAGGGTAGCGTTTGCAGGGTAAAGTAGTGTGTGTGTGAGGAAGAAGGGTTATTAGTAATATGGGGTTGGGGACATAGAGATGAGAGGGAAACCGAAATAGCCAGACATACACATACGACCAGGAAAAAATATAATGTGTTGCTGTGAAACAATCAGCTTCTTTTTCGATGAGTGACACGTAGTTTTACAGCATTTGTTGCAAAAGAGTGATTTCGTTCAAGAATGCCCATATTCCAATAGTAGCCCAATCGCTTTTCCTCTGACGTTGGTTTGAGCTCACCTGATGAACAAGTCTTACACAGTACCTTTGGGACTCTCCCACTGCCAGAGCAGCTCAGGCAAGCACAGCTAGTCTTTGAAAGCAAATATAAGTCTACTAAACATATATATCTGATTCAGCAGTACCACGCTTCTGTGCACTGCCTTGAACTACAGAATAAGGCGAGGTCAAACAAATGAATGGACTTTGATAGGGTGGTGGTTTATAAAGGGAGAGTGAGACAGAGATTCCCCAAAAACGTATTTTCTGCAGTCTGCACTTGTTTTGAGTTGTTTTGAGTTTTGTTTTTTCACGAAACTCTGAGACTCCGAGGGTAACTTCCAAAGAGGGGTGAGGAGATCAGTACATCTGTCAACTTTGGGACACACTTGTGACTTGAAGAGGTGCTGCTGAAAAAAAGTGTGTAGTGCAACAGCAGGTCACGTATGGCCTGATATGTACCCCATGCCAGCAAAACTCCTCGCTTTCAGTCTTGGAATGCCATGGCTAAGTGAGATGTGATAGGTCTACTTCTAGATTATGGACGTGTAAATGACATATTTAACATCAAGCCCAAAATTGGAGACATGAATTGTTATTCGCTAAAGTTGTTTTCAAAAAAACAAACCACAAGAACCAATCATCTAATTTAAGAGGTATTTTGTTAAGACTGGACAGGCTCGAAATCAGAAAAACAAATGTCAGAAGGTATGTGTATGTGAAAGGGTGGTGTTTGTGTGTGAGCGCATGCACGTGAAGGAGTAAGTGAATTTCTTTTGGTACTCTATTTAAGCCTGTGCTTGATATGATTCTGTTATGTTCTGAAGGGACTGTTAGAAGTCCTTTCTCAGACACAGATACCATCCAGCCAGTGTGCGACTATTGCTTTAAACGTTTTGGAGCTACTGTGTTTGTGTGTAAGAGCGTGTGTGTGTGTTGTCTATGTTTTTACATGTTTATTTTTTTGGAATTCACATTAGCCATAGTAACATCGTATCTTCCTAAGGTCTGACGTAGCGGACATAAGATTAGGGGCAAACAAAAAGTTACAGTGTATCTACATTTAATGAGAACATTTACATGCAGAAGTGTGTTTGTTTGTTTTTTGTGCATTGTCAGTACAGTAGCTTGTCTCGATCTTCATACCACGAGTAACAGGAGGACCTCAACGTTCCTTGTAGACCTGTATCATAGACATTTAATAAACTGTATCTTAAATAACCCAATGATCAGAAACCTCAAAGTGTTGTATCACAATGTCATCATTCACCATGTAACATTTGATAACTTTAAACATTTGACAGAACGTTCACTTGGACAGACATTACAACAATCAACCAACATGAGGACAGACAGGTTTTTAGGATTAATACTGTGTGCTGTTTTTAATTGCATTATTATTATTATAATAAGGGATTTCATGCTATATGTCATTTTTGTCTCTTTTTCTGGTGTCAGTCAGAACCTATAACAATTCCATTGCAGTTTGCCCTAATGTATCTTGTGAAAACCACCAACATAATACTAAGATAATAAGATATTTTAGTATACAGTAGTACACACCTTTTGTTTAACTGTGAAATAATTTAGCAGATTGACTTCAAGTGTATTCCTCTTAAAGTAATTATGTGAGTCAACCACTCAAGCCAGTAGTAGCAATTTTCAATATACTCAACAGAGGAACTATTCGCAAAACTATAAATATGAAGGGAAAACGGTGTAATTTAGAAAGACTAAATACAACAAAAATGCATCATATCACAAATTCATTAGTTCACAAAAGACAATCATGGGGGTGTCTGCAGAGTTATTTTATTTGAAATGGTAGGGTTGCAGAAGGTCTCTGAAAATGTTCAAGGGCTTTTTGGTCCTAGCTTCAAGGGAAAGCAGTGTCTCATCCCACTGGGATGCACAGACAGTAGAGTTTTGATTGAGCTGAGTAGGAGCTGTTGTGGCCAAGGTATGGATGGCCAAGAGACCAGGGGTAGTAAAACAAAGAACTTGGGTTGGGATGAAGGGATTGAATGTTGTCTAAAGGTTGGTAGGGGCAGATTCCATTTGGTTACAACTCGCCCTGAAATTGGACAGTTATCCTCTAGCACCATCTAGCGGTTCAAGCCAAAGCTAATGGTGAATTGGTTGAACGCAGATTTTCTGCATTTGAGCAGAAGGGAAAACAGCTTAAAGAGCAACCAATGCAGTGGAGGACCGGTTCTTTTGAATGACAATGAAGATTTATTCTAGGCGGGGCAAGGAATCCCTTTGGATTGACATGATGCCATGTGCACCATTTGGCTGTGTTCGGTTTCTGAAAGATTATATTCCTGGTGTTAATCGGTCCTAAAGATGCAGAATCTTGGCATTTAAAATTAAAGTTTTATTTCCTCCTCAGGAAGAAACGTAAAATTTGGTACCATACATGTTTTCTTGCACAGAAAAAAGAAAAGCTGCATCAGAATACAATATTAAATCAACAGAAAGGTGGAGGAATTTGAGTTTATTAAGAATAAATAAAATTACAATTAAACCCGAGTGATCATACAGAAGAGCCTGCTCCTTAAACAACAATCACTCAATTCTTACATTAATGTAAACCTGAAAGCATTGCGGCATTTCCTTTTCTCTGCTCAGAGTGAAACAGCTCATATCAATAAAATAATTATCTACATCTAAAGTACAAAAGTGGAAAAAATAATTTAAATACACACATTCCAAAATAAATACATTTCAAAGAGTAAAAAGTAACTTTACAGGTTAGTATCATCTTACTTAACCAACAACCAAATGGAGCAGTAGCAAAACAGTTTGCCATCAAGATTTGAATTGGTTCCATCTCTTCCTGATCAAACACTTGGAGCTTGAGGTAATATCAAGAGCCATGTGAACATGAAGCATGCCTTTCAACTCTTAGCTAAGAATGCAGCTTAATGTGCCAGAAGCAAAGTTAGCGCCCTTGGCCATGCTGAATGACTACCTATACTAAGCAGTACTTTCAGACAGAGCTTCCACACCTAGTCCCTGCCTTGTAAGGTCAGCAATCATAAAAGGTCATTTCTTAGGGTACATAACCCCTGCAGTGTAGGCGGGAAGCCCCGTTTGCTCTGACATCCACGTGTTGTAGTTGGTGAGGCGGGTGTAAACCCCTGGTTTATTGTTGCGAGCACAACCGTCTCCCCAGCTTACCACACCAAAGACAAAGGCACGCCCCCCAACCTCACACACCAAAGGCCCGCCGGAATCACCCTGTAGAGAGGAGAACCCTTTTAGACAGTGCAGTACAAACACACACTTTCAAAAAAAGAACAACACACACCCCCACTACCACCACACACACACACACACACACACACCTGACAGGCATCTGTGGTCCATTGAGGACTCCCGGCACAGAACATGTTGTTCGTGATGAGATTCCCATAGTAGTCCTTGCCATTACAAACACTCTGGGACAGCAGCTCCACCTTTGCCTGGCGCAGGGTGTTGGAGTACTGCCACGCCCCTAAAACACAAAACAGATGGTCAGACGAGGGCTAGAAGCTGATGCAGATACGCCCAACGTCAACACATGCCGTTGGCCAAGCCCGCACCTTCGCTCGTCTTGCCGTATCCTGCCACACCGCAGACAGCCCCCGTGGGCAGCATGATGTGAGGGGGGGGCAGACACGCCGTCCGCGCCGAGGGCCTCCGCACCGCACACGCACCATCCTCTTGCCGAAGCTTCAGAAGTCCTGTGACACAGGCGGGCAAATTATACACGCATCCATTACGGTTCTTCACAGGGAACTCTTCACTGCGGTCTTAATGGAATGGGACTTACAAGCCATTAGAGCAAAATAATAAAAAACGCCAAATTCAATTTAAGAGACTTTTTTTTTTTTTTTTAACAGTCTACATAATTGGCTGACTATCACAAGCAATATAGTAACACGGCCCATTCCGGCACTTAAGGTGGTTTTATATCACGGGCCATTCTGGCATTGCAGATCGGTTCCACGGGTCACAGCGATGGCTTGAGAGTTGGAACCTGGGTCTAAGGGGAGACCCGTACCTATATCGTTGTTGTAATTCCCATCATCGTTATTGTAGTCGGGGTGTACAACAAGCCGTTCAGCTGTGAATTTCTGCTCTCTGACGTGGTCCTCCTCACTGATGCTGCTCTTCCCGAGATATACGGTCACACGTCGTGCTGACGGCACCTTACCGCTGCAAAGACAAACGGAAAGAACATGTTAGGACAGCCAGAGACAGGCAGCCAGAGACAGGCAGCCAGAGACAGGCAGCCAGAGACAGGCAGCCAGACGTACAAATCATTGAAGAGGCAGTGAGCCGCTGTGAGGACCCAGCAGGGGGCGATGAGAGTGCCGCCACACTGGAATCGGCCATGCAGAAAGATGGCCACCGTCCATGGCTGCGCCTCTATGGGCACCACCGCGCCGCCAACCACCTTGAACCGCCGCTCCTCCTTCTCGCCACATGTGAACTCTACGCCGACAAAAATACTTCTTATACTTCATTTCTAACTAAAAAAATCCATAGTCCACAAAATTTTAACTTTACAATGAGCTTCAAAACTTTGTACTGGGTCAGGGTTAGAGGGCATGACTGAAGCGTTAGGGTAAGGACAACTGACCTGTGTCTATCTGGCGGGATAAAGGAACTCTAGAAACGGAGGAACAACTTCGGGAAGCAGTAGTAGAACCTGGTTGAACAGTTAAACAATTTAGTACCACAGAACATGATGCCTACCAATTTGCTGGACAGCACACAAGTGTTTCTTACCCGTCTCTAGATCACATTTAGGAATTTCACATAACTCTCTGACAGTTTTTGTTCCTCGCTTCACTCTGCACCACGGCCGCAAACTCTTATCAGGGTTCCTATCAATCCAGAAAATTAGATTCATGTTAGGAGGTAACCCAATCATCCTTCATTTATAACCAATAAACATTTGTTTTATTTAAAATACACATTTTGGAAAACATCTTGTAAATTATAATTTTACTGTCATGGGACATTAGAGTAGGTGGGGACTAAGAACAGTTTTTTCCAGGGGAACTGAAATCACAGGATGAGGATGTGGAGACTAGATTCAGGCCCAAAAAAAAAAAAAAACTATCTAAATAACCAATGCCTAAAGCTGTTTAAACAGCGGCATGTTCCTACCTACTGCATGGCAGATATGTAAATTGGGATTATAAAAATATCAAAATTTAACAGTCGACTGGGTCACAACTGGACTGGGAGAAATGAACATTTCTGATGCTGAAGTGAATGAGAGTCATTGTGCTGGCTTAGAATTGAGTTGACCTGCAGTGGTTATGTTTTTCCAGTTCCTGAATGTCAGCCCCAATCGTCTGGAAGCCAGTCCATGGGAGACACTTACGACCCCTTTCTGAGACAGCCATCAAGCCCCTGTAACTTTCCCCATCTCCATCAATACAATCTTTTGTAGAGTTCACTGCAGACCAGAAGAATAAGATAAAACAGGAGAGAAAAAAATATTTAATTAAGAATTTGATCACGTGGTCTCCAGCAGAAAGGATGGTTTTCAATTCCCTTTTTTTTTTTATAAATAAACAAACAATAACCACCTTGGCGCGTTTTCTCTGCAGACCGGGACAGTTTGTTGGAGCGTAAACTCAGTCCTAACACCTAGATAGAGACAAAGAAAACCGTACTTAGGTTTCACGACGGAGTGCAACTTATCCTTTAGATTCTCTTTTGGCATACAGGCAGGGACTAAACCCTTCACACACCCATTTGCCAATCTGACCATATGATCAACACAGCCACACAAGGAAGGTCCAGTTTACCGTTTCAGTGTGGGCCAGGATGGTTGCCACTAACAACAGGATGAGTGACAGGTTCATATTTGCTTCCTTAAATGTGCCGTTTCTCCTTATATAGGCTGGGTTGGGTGATCTGCTTAAAATATATTTTGCAGAACAGAGTTAGTAAACCACAGGGACAAAAACAAAATGTTGTTCCGCAGATAGACTTGATTCAGCTTCCTCATTGAATCAAACCCTTTATAACAAATGTTCCCCTTAAAGGTAACCAATCCCACATGCACATGGCTCATCTTTACATCACCATAAAGCGGGGCTAATATAAAATATGGAAACATGAGCGGATGAGCTGAATTAAAATGTAAACAGTCGTCTCAACTGGGAGTTAAGACACAGCCCAGAAAAGCATACTGTTGTTTTAAAACCGTGACAAGACTAAGACCATCTCAGGGATTTAAATACCATTGGGGGAAAGGCCCACTGCATTGTGGAAGTATTACAATAAACACATTTGTACCGTGAGAACACGAAACTTCCTGCTAGTCCATGAAACAACAGTATCACAAAAGTCTCTATTCATCTTATCTGTGTTTGCGGGTAGTAGCCACTTTATCAAACAGTATTGTGTTCCTGTGAAAAGGACATAACTGCCTGAATCCTGATCTGTATGATGTAATCTTTGACTCGCCAACATGTCATTAAATTATAACCCATAAACCAGGGGTCTCCAAACCGTTCCACGGAGGGCCGAGTGTCTGCAGGTTTTAGTTTTTTCCTGTCAATTGGTTCCAGGTTCAGACCTAAATAACCAGATGAGGGTAGACCTAACCAATCAGTGACATAATTAATCAATCAAGTACAAGGTGAGAGTGAAAACCTGCAGTAACTCGGCCCTCCGTGGAACGGTTTGGAGACCC
>JACXGK010002300.1:0-56374 GCA_016801125.1 Novumbra hubbsi | reverse complement strand
CTACTACTCCCTCCTCTCTCACCTGACCCATCTCGTCTTTCTCCCCCATCTCTATGTGCTTGACTACTCTCTCCTCTCTCACCTGACCCATCTCGTCTTTCACCCCCATCTCTATGTCCCCTACTACTCCCTCCTCTCTCACCTGACCCATCTCGTCTTTCTCCCCCATCTCTATGTGCTTGACTACTCTCTCCTCTCTCACCTGACCCATCTCGTTTTTCTCCCCCATCTCTATGTCCCCTACTACTCCCTTCTCTCTCACCTGACCCATCTCGTCTTTCACCCCCATCTTTCTATATCTTTGCTCACAGGTGTTCCAGTGTTTTTCGCCCCAATATGCTGAATATAGTATTCATAATTTATTGATGTATTCATTTATTTATTTTTTCATCATCAAAAAGTTAATGATTATATTATGTATAATGACTGATTACAATGTATATTTGTACCATTATGTTTTTGCACAAATAAAGTCATTAAGGAGAAACCATACATGAAAGAAAAAAGGCACATTATAATTCAGTATATTCCCTTCTGCAGGGGCAACGCGGACTAAGGATGCCAGAGAGCTGCTGTATGCTCGTCAGAAGGTAGTGGTAACATCTAAGGCCTTCGGCCTGCAAGCCATAGACCTGGTCCACATCGACTACAAGGACCAACATGGTCTGCAGCAGCAGGCCAAGGAAGGAGCTCTCATGGGCTTCACAGGTAAGTTGACTCTCGCTTTATCTCTATATCTCTATTTATCTCTCTACCACTCTCTGAAGGGCTAAGGTCCTGCCTTACTCTCTTTTACTCTCCTCCCATAATATTCCCAGGGCTCCTGTGTTTGTTCCCCAGTCTTTCTACATCCCTCTCTTTGTCCTAATTCTCTTTCCCTCATTGTCTCTAGAAATTACTATAGTTGAATTAATTTTGTTGCATGTTTTTGGTCATTGTTACGGTTTAATTGACCGAGAAGGTGAGTATAGCTAACAGTGTTTGCCGTAGGAGCAGATACTCAAAGGTCTGCTCCAGTAGGGCATGCGCACTGAGGGCAGTGGCTTGGACTGCGGGATCGCCCTGGGCCACCAAGCTTCCTTCTTACACTCGCTCCTTGTTCCTGTCGCTTCTTTCATCCCCCCTAAGCCCTAACCATGTGGCTCCCTCTCTGTGAGGCTCTCACGGTCTTGGCTCACTCATGCCCTTGTCCCACTCCTACTGCTCTCCCAGTCCTCATCCATCCATCCGTCCAGGCAGTCGGTCATTCATTCACTGCTCTCCCATGAATTGATTCATTTGTTCATTTAACCATCCATCCAAACACTTATGAATCAGTCCATCCATTCATCCATTTTTTTATTAATTCATTCATTTGTTTATTCATTCAGGAATCCTTTTAGCATTAATTCGTTCACCCATCCATTTTCCACTTCGAAGGACATAGCTCATTAGACGTTTCGTTACAGTTTAAAAGGTGTCCTTAAACCGAAAGGAATTATTAAGGAGATGGAGAAATACACCAGATCAAGTTACTGATAATTGCTTCAATTTCCTAGTTTTAATCTGGATATAAATGATCTATCTGAAATGCACATCTCTACTGTTCAGTTCCAATGAATTCATTTTTGCCACGCAGTCATTTGGTTTTGTAACGTTCTGGTCTGTTTAGGTAAGGGCTGCCCGGCCCTGTTTCTGGAGATCAGACATAACTAACCTGAGGTAACGTTTCATCCATCTAATTATTACAATCAGGTGTGCTCCATTAGGGTTGTGTAGAACACCTACAGTATGGTAGCTCTCCAGGAACAGGGTTCAGCGGGCCTGGTTTAGGTGTTCTAGTTCATGAGCCATAATTGTGGATGGAACAGAGACACTCAGTTCTAGTGGATTAGTTGGATGATTTCAGGGAAAAATTGCTTGCCATTTGTTTTTATTCGCTAAGTCAGTAGTCCATGAGTGGACTCCCCATGTCACCCAGCGCGCGACCCGCCATGTTGATCCTCAGCATAGCATCTGCGCCGGTTGGGGGTGATTGTACTAAGTCAATCTATGGCTGGTTGTTTAACATTGCATAGACTCTCTTAATGGACCACACGCCAGCTAATTTCCCTCCACCTCGTTTGCCATGGCTACTCTCCGGTGACGCACCTGAGAGTACCCCCAATAGACGTATTCCATGAGAGACGTTTATATTTGGCTCATAAGAAGTGTGTTCATGTTCTGCTAACCTGGTGAGGGCCAAAATTCCTACGGAGGATTAAAAAACACAAGGATACATTTGCTTCCTGGCTTTTCTGAAAATTATATCTTGAATTGGCTTGCATACATTTTTTTTGTAATGATTCATCCCAATAAATCTATTACACACACCCCCCCATATCCCAAGAAAAGGAAATGTATAGATCTTTGAAATCATCTTGGATTCATTTTCACATGGTGGATTTCTTAAGGAATTCTTACTTAATTTTTAACAATGTTCGTTTATCTAATAATATATTTTTAAATAATTAACTAATATATGAGGATGAAATATGAGAGGGGTTCATATGAACAGAGATTACAGCATTCTCCAAGTACACTGCTTAAAACATTAAGGGAACACTTAAATCACGCAACGGGTCTTGATGAACAAAATCTATTAAAGATGTGCTCAGTGTGAACCTGCATCCATCTGTGCATGGCGGGCCTGTTTTCTGGCGAATGCCAATCGAGCTGCCCAGTATTGGTCTGTGACACAGGTCCCACTAGAGGACATCAGGCCCTCATGCCATCCTCATGGAGTCTGTTTGGTCAGAAACATGCACACCAGTAGCCCGCTGGAGGTACATTTGTACGGCTCTGACAGTGGTCCTCCTCACACAGAGGTCTAGATACCGGTCTTGCGGCCTGGTTGATGTCCTTCTACAGCCCCTTCTAGCTCTCCTCATGAACATTCCTGTCTGCTGGTTTCTTCTCCATGCTTTTGCGACTGTACTGGGTGATAAAGCAAACCTTGTGCCGGGACGTGTGTGGATGTGCCATCCTGGAGGAGCCGGACAGCCTGTGCAACCTGAATGGGCTGCAGATACCATGCAACAGTAGTGACAAGGACACTTAGCAAACCTAGAATCATTTAGGAAGTATAAGGAGAGAGCAATGGTTTTTGGCCAACACCGGCAAAACCATTCCGTTTTCTGGTGTTGTCTTGCTGTTGCCTCTCCAGTGCACCTGTTGTCACTTTCATTTGCATCAAAACGAATTACATTAATTCAGAATCACTTATGCTACCTAACTGGACAGATCGATATCCCTGAGGTTTAATTTGCTTGATGTTATACCTTGATGATTACTTGTTTCCTTAATTACTTTTGTAATAGTGTATCATATAGTCATAAAGGCTATAACTGGGCAATGTCTAATTTATGCTTGCAACGTTTTTTTTTTATTTTATTGATCTGGCAAGAGCCCAATCCTCCAGCAATTAGGATGAAAACTGCTAAAATCTATTTGGTACATTTGGTTTGGTTTCAATTACTCAAAAAGAAAGTGGAGCATTGCCATTTACATATAGACCCGTTTTCCTGAGTAACAGTTTTGAGCTGCTCCACTTCTAAAATTGTCTCTTTTTGTCCACCCGTGTGTCGTTTTTTACATCTTTGCTGTATGGTTTGTATTAGCAAATAGTTAAAATTTTGACACCTCGTATGTAAAATAATAAGATGTCCTGTACTCAGACAAATCTATAGCAGTATCACAGAGAGGAAACATTTACTTGAATCTCAGTGGAAATCCAGTCCTTTTTTTATGGTACTTTGCTCACGTCCAAAGGGCCCTGCCCATCATTCGCCGGAGAGCACTTTGCTAAATAGCAGTTCTCCAATAGGAAGCCAGCGACACATGGCAGCCAGGGATTTGCTGGAAGACCTGAGTGATGCGTTTTAGAAGAGCCAATAGGGCTTGAGTAAGGGGCCCTGAGTTACCCAGCTTGTCAGTCTGTCACACTGCCGTCATTACAAACACACACACTCCCCTTCTCGTCTTTAACTCTGGCAGTGCCAGGATGGGTTGTACCAGTGCCAGTGCCTGAGGAGGGAATGGGGCATATTCTGTTCTCCCCCCCTCCGCGTGCCTATCCTAGGGCAACGAAGACACACACACACCTCAGTCATGGGAGCATGGACCCCTCTTTACATTGTTTACACAACATGACCAGCCCTAAGGGAACGTGCACACAGAGTCCACATGCCCACGCACACACATACAAGCAAATGCCGTGGCGGAAATGCAGACAAGCGATAGTGGCATGTATGGTAATTGCTTTTTTTCTGTTTACATTTTTTAAATGTTTACGTCAAATTCAAAAACTCTCATGTAATGAATTGCCTCATTTAAAATATATTTACTGTTTTACAAAACATGGACACTATTTAAGGAACCTGAAAAGGCTATTGCTGTTTAAATTTGCCATTTTACTCATTTAGCAGATACTCATTATCCGACTTCGAAGAGCAGTTAGCGTAATTTACTTGGGCTATTATATATTTTGACATTGTCCACACTGTGATTAAAATGTGCAAAGTTTCGGTTACTTGCCCAACACCCTAAACGCCTGGCTATCTGCTGCCCATGACTCTTAAGGGTTAACCAGGGTGAGGCAGGCAGATGGAGGGGCTGTCGTATTGTTTATCTCCGGGGCTCCTTTCTGCTAGCCTAGCGCTAACTGCTTGCCTGCCTGCCTGGCTGCCTGCTGGCGCTAACTCGTTTCTCCTCGGCTACGTTGAAGGATTTCTGGTGGGAGACAGAGCTAAGCCCTAAAGTGATGAGATCCTGCTGGCTACTGCCAGGGCCTGTCTCTCTCGCCAGACGTTTCATAACCTTAACTTATCACTACAAGTTTGATCCGCCCAATGTACATGAGATTATGTCAGGGCAATGCGCCGCTCGTTTACCTCAAGGCTTAACTCTGAGGACTGAGGAAAAATTAAAAAATAAGAATTGTGTCAGAATGGGTTTAAGTCCTTGTTAGTTGTGAAATCCAGACAGACAGGGGCCAAAGGTGTTGTTTCTCGATCATGTAGCAGTGTCTTATTTGACAGGTTGGGGATTATTTGGACTTGGACAGAACTGGTTGGTTGGGAAGAAGAGTATTATGCTCCTTTTTGATTTTGGGAGAATATAATAAAATATCATTTTATTTTCAATACTGCAATCTTCTAAAATGAGCTTAATTGATTGTATACTAAACAGAAATGTAACATGTAACAGCTTTTTAAGATTTGCACTACATATATAAAGAAATTAAATTCATTCACCAGGACTATGGATTTCAGGTGACTGGAAATACGAATGCGTATGTGTGAACCTTAGGGATCTTTCATTTCAGCTAAAACATGCTAAAACATAGGACTGACACTTTACGTGTTGTGTTCATATTTTTGTTCATCATTTATTATAATTAGGCAGGTGAATTCTTACAATACTATGACATAATCGCATTCTATTTCTGTGTCTTGAGACATGTTTTTGGCATCTTGATCTCTCGCCTGCCCCTGCCTGTGTGTGTGTGTGTGTGTGTTCCTTGAGCTCTCCCAGGTCTGTTTAGCAGCAGTCAGGGTCCTGTTCCAAACAGGTTCAGGCTCAGATGGAAGTGTAACTAAGCGTGCAGCAAAGTTTCTCCTCCACAGCCTCGATGCGTTCCCGCTGAGGGACAAAATGGAGGGGACACCCATGACACCCATGATGCATCACTTCCTCTTGCACTCTCCCCCGATACAAACGCACACACACACAGCCTGGCCAAAAACACCCACAGACCGTCTGAAGACAGAAATATCAGTGGAATACACACAACCACTTAATACAGGGCATGTGACCAAAGCACGCACACTGATCAAAAACACAGGCACACCAGTCACACACACACACACACCAGCGGAACACAAAGTGTACATACAGCAAATTAGAATTGTACCTCTGCCGTCAGATAAAGAGTGTTTGTGGATTGCTACCTGCCGGTACAGCACTGTAAAATACATCTACAAAAATGATGGAATTTAACACCAGAACTTCTTTAGTCCACAGTTTTTTAGGTGCTCATTGATTTGAATAATGAAGTATGAATGTAAATTAATGTAAATCTTTTTTTTGTCACATATTCTACCCAGTAATGTTTTGTTTAAGAGACAGAACAATAGTATCCTTTTAATTTTAACAAACCCCCGCACGATAGGACTTATGGCCATTGCAGATTGATGAGTTATGTGGTTGAAAATGTTGTCCCCCTGTTGTATACATTACAATGGCCAACACCTCTTCCCTCTACAGGGAAGCAGGTGATCCACCCTGACCAGATCCAGGCAGTACAGGAGGAGTTTTCTCCCAGTCAGGAGAGAGTCCAGTGGGCTGAAGAACTCATTGCTGCCTTTGACGCACACCAAAAGCAGGGAAAGGTACGCACACCAAAAGCTGTCCGTGTCTATTTGGCATTGTTTATCGGTCAACCCTCGAGACAATGTAACACAATTCATAGCATGACGTAGCTTAGATGTCAAGAACATTGGGCCAGTAAACAAAAGGTTGCTGGCTATATTCTCTGAGGCAACAATGTGAAAAACCTTCCCCAATGTGAAAAAGTCTTTCCATCGCTGATCAAGGCAGTTAACCCAAATTGCTCTCCGGTCTTTGAAGTAATTATGAATGTCTGCTTTTTGAGCTTACCTGTAAAAAGAATGTAAAAGACAAGATGACTACCGCTATTCCAGGAAAATGTAAAGAACCAAAAAACATTTCATTATTTGTTACTCATTTAGTTACACAGGTGCCAACTGCCTCCTTCGGTCCTTCTGTTTGCACACCCCTTGTCCTGTATTGTACCCTGAGGAAGTACAGTACGTTGGGGGGATTGGATGGGGAAGTGGGCAAGTTGGTGGGGTGGAGGGGTAAATGAAGTGTTGAATATTATTTTTGCTAATTTAGTGCTTGGTTGACCCCTGTTTGTTGTGCTCAGTGGGCTGGCTGTGGTGGGAGAGGGAAGTGTGGGGAGTACGCAATCAGCCTCACACTTCTGCCTTGTCAGGCCGGCCCCAGCTCTGTCTACACTAAGCCTCGCCCAGGGGACCTATCCCATCGAGCCGCAGTGTGAGTGTGTTTGCGTGTGCGTCCCTAAGTGGTGTGAGACGATTTGTTCTCATTGTCTGGCCCAGCTGAGTTGGTTTCTTCCTGATAACTAGTCGCAGACAATGTCGTCTCATTCCCACCAGTACAAATAAAATAAATGTTTTGTTCTTGTTTGGCTCAGTATTTACTTGTAATAAGAGATGTGAAATTCTTCAACTATAATTAAAATGTGATTTTTCAAAGACATTTTCATCAGGAGCAGTCATCACGAAGTGTTTATACAGATACCTAAAATGCCAAAAGAGCAAGCAATGAGATACAATGCACCACAAAATATGGATCCCCTTCATATGAAAAAAAGGTCTTATTGAATTATAATTGTGTCTGGAACAAGTTATTATTACCATGAAAAATAATGAGATCATTCTAGTGGCACTTTTGCAAAATGTCTGAAGATTAAGAAGTATTTTCATTTTTAGTATGTAATAGATGTTAAACTTTTGTATAATGCTTATACTTTGAATTATCAATCACATTGACTATTGTGGCTTATTAACGCTAGAGTACAGTGTTAACACATAGGGAAGTATTTCTGTCCATTGGCTTTAACAATCACAATGCCTTTTAATCACTTTGTAAATGGACACATAATCAGAATGTTACCGGTTGTCATGGTGCTATTAGAGGTGGACAAAATAAATTAAATCTGAAGATTGATATCAATTTACTATATGAAATGGGTGATGAGCATTTTTATCACAGACTAACTTTAAAAAACATATATATTCCACACTGTCAGGACAGACAAAGTTTAATTAAAGAAAGAAAACACCACAGTTTACCCATTTATTTGAGGTATAATATAACAATACATTTGGTTCTGCAGAACCAAACAGGTGGAGGCAAAGGTGGTGGGTGGTGCTAGTAAGACAACCACAAATCGGAATGAGTGGGTAACCTGACAATTAAAGTAAGAAGGAAACCTGATATTGTGATAGGAGCTATCCCCTGCATCTGCTGATGTGTTGCTGACCAATGACCAGTCAGATTTTCTGTCTGAAATTTCTGGCTAATACCAGAGGGGCGTGTCCAATATTTGTATTGGTTTAGTGTCTAAATACTATACTAAAGTAAGCTACAAGGAAAAAAGATTGGCTGCTGTAAGGTCCTAGAGAAAACAGATGGGACAGTGTGTTAGAAATACCCCTATGTTTCAAACCAATAGGTCCCAAATGGCCGCCATTAGGATCCTGTTCTATTATGTGTTACTAAAAAATATTTGTTCAAGTCATGCATTGATAATAATGAAGGATCCTGTGAACACATTTGTTTTGTGATATACACTAGTGTTCGAAAGTTTGGGGTCACTTAGAAATGTGTTGGTTTTTGGTCCCTTACTAATGTCTTTTTTTTTGTATATAAAAATCTTATTGATTTTGTACAGTGCAGACATGTTAATAACTACTGTAGCTGGAAACAGAAGATAAATCCGAGGTGTTCAGATTACAAAGAAGTAATTCCTAAGATTAAATATAATTTTTTCTACCCTACCATTTTTTCTTGATTTTGCTATTGGCTATTCACTATTTTCATGGAAAACAAGGACATTTGTAAGTGACCTCAAACTTCTGAGTGATAGTGTATATGTGAATGAAGAAAAACATAGGGGCTAATTCCTCTGAAACTAAAGCACAACGCTTTCCTTGACGTGTATGCCCTGTGGAATCGTTCCACACATTTGGAGCAACAAGTTGAAGCTTGATAGAAGGGCACCGCTATGCTGGCCTTGGCGTTCATCCTGGGTTGTCCTTGATTCCTTGCCTCCTCTGCTTTGTTGGTTTAATACACCAACGAGTTGTATGCAAGCCTAATGATGAGCTCCACCGGCCAAGTCTTTTCTATTGAGGGCAGAAGAAGGGAAGGAGATGAGGAAAGTGGCATTATCATGAACTCGGTCTTTACTTCCTGAAAAAACGAAAGCGTATGATTGGTATACTTTTCATATAATGTGCCAATCATTCTCTTTCAAGTCCATGAAGTGAAGCAAGTAAATGCACACTCCGAAAAGGACTATGAAGATATTATCCGACATTGAGGTTATTTTTTATTGTTATGTATATCAATGTATTTCAATATTTCAAACTTTACATTCCTTATTGTAGTTAAAGGCATTTGCTAAATTCCTGCCATAAGTGGTAGGTACGGATGGTGTCAGTAGCATTTTTATCGTCCCGCCTCTTGCGAAGATTCTCCAGTATTCACCACTGACCTCTTCTCCTGTTTCCAGGGTGTCTTCACCTTTCGGGGCAGTATGATTGACATGCCGTCAGTGAAGCAGGCGCAGAACGTCGTAACATTTGCTGCCGTCACTGGAAATTGAGAAAGAAGATCTGTGGATGGGAATGACAGGTGTGAGGAGCCAGCTGAGAGACCGTGAGACAAGTCTCTTTTCTGTGTGCCCTGGCATTAGCTTGAGGAGATGGGATACCTCTAGAAAACCCACAATGTATGAGCTGGTGGATTTACAGCACCGTTTAATTATACATTTCACTGATGTTAATGTGTTTGATCTCTGTGTTCATTAAATATATATATATTATTTACAGTATCTTTAAATTACATTTATTTGATTCATTTTGACACTGCACAAGAGTTGATGACATCGTTTTAACCTTTTTACACTTACAATGGGCCAAGCTGAGCTTTTCAAGCAGTGGCCTGGTTGCACATGCACAATTGTTGCTAGAGCCAGGATGGAAAGGTAAAGTAAACACCCAAGCCACCAGAGTACCTGGAACGTGGGGAAAAAGCACTAAAAGTACAGTGATTTTTATGACAACCCACGTTGAAGAATACTTCTGTACTTCCTATGGAATTCTGTGGTGCACTGTGATCCTAAATATTAATCAGTCTGTAAAAAAGTCCATCAATGTCTGCAAAAACACAAAAACATGCCCCCTGCCACTGGGAGGTCAGGATGGATGCTCACCCGCCTTCAGGGTCCAGACAGCTGAGGAAAAGGCTAAACCAACAGGACAAGACACGCTTGTTCCCCCATTCAGATTGGGCACTGTGGGCACAAACACGCACATGCTCTCTTTCTGTCTTACACCCACACTCTACAAGAGCAGCACACACTCCTTCAAGCCCCTGGCTTCAACTCTCAGCCCCTAAGCTTTTCCACATCAAAGCTCTGTTTGCTAAAGGGCCTCAATGCATTTACTTGAAGCAACAATCTGAAATGTTATTTTCTTCAGTCTCCTCAGTGTGGCAGGGGTCTTTGTTTGTGGACTGAGGGCTGTATGAATACGATTGAACCGGGCATGAGGCCCACGCTGACCTCCGGACCTGGAGATGCACACACTCGGAGCCCAACATGCGCTAACATGTACATACACAACCTCCCTCTCTCTTTCTCCCATACAAAAAACGCAGAACCTCTGTTACCAACAAACACGAACACGCACATACTTTCAGGGGTGAACTGGTCGTTTGCCAGAAATGCCAGATGGACTGGTCCATTTTTAGCCTAGTGGGACTGTTGAAATTGTGTAACCCTTTCTTTAACAGCTCAGATCTACATGGTGTGATGATCCAAAGGCGCTTCTTTGTCAAATATACTTGATATTCTTGGCATGACATGCTATTCGGACAAAAACTAAAGACAAGGGTTTCTATAAAAGATGGAATATTTTATATGAAATAAGATATGCAGGAAATACAGAACAATTACTTCATAAAGACTTAACAAACACTACTTATTATCACTATATTTATACAAGGTTAGCTAGCTTATCGAAACATAAGTCGTACCTTGGGAACTTCCCGCTGCACTGGAATACAGCCTGTCTTGCTTCAGCATTGATTAAGAGCAGTCCAATATAGCCTGGTCCCTAGAAAATTGTAAATCAATTCATATATGTATATATTTATATATGTCCCTTTTCTCCATTAAAACATACATGAAATGAGTTTGAATGGAAAATGTAGGTTACAAATAATGATTTTTTTTGTGTCCTTCTAACTTTGCTTTGGTCGAAGAATACTCAGTTTGCCTGAATTACATATTTGCAGATCTTTGGCATTCTAGCTGTCAATTTGTTGAGGTAATCTGATGAAATTTCCCCCTATGCTTCCTGAATCACCTCACACAAGTTGGATTGGCCTGATTGGCACTTCTTACATACCATACGGTCAAGCTGTTCCCACAAGAGCTCCATAAGTTTGAGATCCAGAGACTGTGCTGGCTACTTCATTATATGTGGAATTATATGAATGTATTCTTTGTTAGATAACAACAGAACTTTTTGGAATCTGTTCACAGGAAATCACGTTTACCAGAAGTCGCATTCTGTAAAGATGGCAACTGTAATTAGGCAATGGGCTTATAGTACTCTGTTGAATTGTGGGTAGCCACAACCCTGTAAAAATGAGTGTGTTTGCAATTTTTCCTGTGAGAACACCAACAAGACTACACATATTGCGATAATAAACGTTGAATGAAGGTACGTTCTAAACAATAGTGATCACTATATGTAAAGGCTAAACTCTAAACACAGAATACCAACTGACTGCTACTTCCCTAAATAGTTATTTCATAGTTAGGAGCTGTGCATTGAGTTATTGTCCTCGGAAACAGGCTCCAATAAAGCGCTGTCTACAGGGTATGGAATTAAACTGCAAAATGGAGTGATAGCCATCCATCTTCAAGATCCCTTTTACAATATCCCACTCCCAACACCACCAAAGCACACCCAGACCATCACATTGCCTCCACCATGCTTGACAGATGGCACTGAGCACTCCTCCATCATCTTTCCATTTGGTCTTGCCTCTCAAAAATGTTATTCTTTGTGATTCCATTAAAAATCTATAATTTCTAGCTAAAATATTAATTTACAACATAGTAACATCTGATACATTTTTATGTTATTTTAATGGTTAAAAACATTGCTTTTCTTTTGAAAAAAAGGAAATCTCTAAGTGACTAGTTTCTTTTGAACCATAGCGTGTGGGTGTGTGTGTATATATATATATTTAAATATAACTGTAAATATACTACATTGTGTATATACAAATCTACTTAATTAAATCTAATTAAATCTAGTACTGTTTGTTTTTAAACTCATAAACATAACTCCTTCTACTGAATATCACCAGCCAGAACACTCCACTACAGATCTCTTATCGTCCAAAGAAATAAACGAATAGCCTCTAAGATTGCATGAGTTAACTGTAACCTAAAGGTCAATTATTAATTCAACAAATGGTACATGAAATAATACTCATCCAACATGACTCTCTAAATGACTCATAACTTTTATTTCTAATAAACTATTAGAGATGCCAGGATAGATTTTTGGTTCATTTGTGCCCCAGAACACTGACCTGTTTGACATTTTCCCATATTTCTCTGTATTTTCTTCTGGCCTCCTGAGGTGTTCACAGTTATTTTCTAACTACTGTGACACAGCAGCTGAGTGGACTGAAGGATAATTCTTGAGGTGTTGAATTGTAAATGTTGCCTTCGGTGGCCATGGTAATGAAACATCAAAACAGGGTGTGTGTGTGTGTCAGTGTGTGTGTTAGACTCGCTGTTGTACAATCCATTGTGTCTAGAGCAGGCTCTCAGGTCTGTGCCAGGCCAAAGCCAGACAAAAAGATCGAAGCTACCACTGTGCCCAGCCAAATCCCCAACAATAAGCTGTCTCCTTGGCATTTAGCCATGTATCTCACCATTTCTTTCTTTCTCTCTATGTCACCCTTTCACCTCTTTCTCACTTCATCCCACTTGCTTTGCCTTTCGCTCTCATTTAGTTTAGATTTTGTCATGGTGCTCTGTTTGATTTCGACTCAATCTCATTTTCCACCTGCTATTGTGCCCTTTGATTGGGAGACAGAATTGTCTGGAATTGACTTCTATTTATCCTCCAAACGGGATCAGGGACCTCCCTCTGAAGTTGTCTGGGTGTGTTCGAGGGTCTTCAGTGTGTATATGCAGTTTTGTTATTGATATGAAGGCTTGTTAATTGTATGTATTCAAATAGATTATTCATTTACATTTTGTAGAAAGGATCATACACAAATGAAGTTGTGAAAATCTGGTACTGTTTCCCCAAATTCCCTGGTTTTCCAGAAAACAAGAATATTTCAGGGAAAATAATTTAATGTCCGGAATTCTGGATTTTTGCAACCCTAAACACACCCGTTAGTTTATTTGAGGTGTTGAATATTGCTAAACTAATTTTACAATTTGAAATTATTCTGATTCTTAGGTATCCCACCGCTGAAATGAAAAAAACAAACTCAGATTTCAACTGGCTCTGAGTTTGCCCTGATTACAAATTAGGTTGTTCAAGCCCTGTATGCTGATTGTTCAAGCCCTGTATGCATACCATAAGTTTGATATTATAGCAATAAAGCTTAAGGTCTCAGGCAAAACCTTGTGCCTCATAGCTTAAATTTAAAAGTACCTAGCACCCCAGGAATGCAGTAACATAATTCCATCCCTAAGGGAACAACTCATCAACACTCTGAACACTGTATACCAAGTTATGTGGCCTGTATCAAGACAGAATGATAGCATGTCTATTACCTTTACCCACGAAGGCCATTTCTGTTAGTGCTACTTGCCACCTCTTTCAACTGTTCTTCAGAAGTAGTAAACATGCTTAATATTGTAAACATTTTGATATAATTATATATATATAAATATATATATATATATATAATTATTCTACATGCCATCAAGTCATGTAGAATAATTTAGTTCAAGTTCAAGGTGATATGTACAACTCCACCCTGTAAGTTGCCTGTATGAACTAATGCTTGCTATGTTTACTCTTGTTATTGTCCTTCCAGCACTAACTTTATCCAATAACTCATAATTGAGCAGTAGGTACTTACTACTCTTAAGTTACATGGTTGTTACGCTGTCGTCTGTAGGTCGCTCTGAATGTGAGCTTCTGCTAAATTACTAAAATGTACATTTGTGTCACTGAGTACAATAACACAGTAGCCTAAAAACCTAAGATATTCCGTTAAGTCTTACTATAGTGAAATTTATTTTAAATCAGTTTGAATTGCAGGCTACTACAACCTACTGTTTAGTCTCATTAGTCAGACATCAGTGAAGACTACCTTGTTCCATTTTACCCTGTAGATCGCTTACTTTTTCAAACTGATTAGGTTGTTTAGGTTACCATGGTTTTTTGTGAAGTGATTGTGTTTGTGAAGTATTTGTGAAGTGCTTGTTTTTCTCACCTATAATAAAAATGTAGCTAGAAATGTAGGTTGCTTTTCCTAAATCAGTACTCCATTTATAACGTTTATGGGTGAAAGGAACAGGCCTACTTAGGAATGGGACATGTAATTGATTTGAGTGACACATCTTTGTAAATGTCTCTCCTTCACTCCCCCCTATCTATTCTGTGTAATTCTCCAAGACATGTCTATTATAAAGCTGACATAATCTTCCTAGCCCGGGTGACGAGAGATTTATTTAAATACACTTTGCTGGTATTCCCAGAGAGAGTAAATTACAATTAACACTATTATAACCTCAACAAAATGGAGAAAAATCTATTATGCTGGAAGCGCTGTTAGCCTCGATTATATTGGTTACGATTGCTTTCATAAATTATGGCCGTTCCACACAGCGAAGAACACGCATGTATGCAAAACAGTGTCAGATGAAAATTAAAACGAAATGTTTTACATATTTTTACATTAATCTTGATGGGACCCGGGTGGCGAGGATGGTTTTATTTGCTTAATTTCCCGCCCGGGGATGCCTAAATAACGACTTTATTGTTTTAATAGTCTGCTAATGACAATAAGTGACAAACTAATTTCAACAAAAGATTATTCCCACGCAATAAAAGCGAGTAGGTTATGTTGTAAAGGCTGTCATTCTGGAACACACAGTCAAACAATTAAGTTATTCAAGTGATTTTTGTGAAACATTAAAAAGATTTGATGAGACAATGTAACATTTATTTTAATTTAACTCGTTAACTTTCCAATTAAAGTGTGTTGAGATTTATTATATTTGATTCTAATTCAGATTTGTTTGTTTCAACTCATCTGAGATACTGTATTGAGATTTACAAGCCTGTTACAGTGGTGAGAGGTAGGTTACTAGTCATAACATTTCTGCAGTTATTGTTTTTTTTTTTATATAATTCGCTTGCTGATATAATTCGCTTTCTGATGTAATGCAATTCAATATAATTCAAAAACTATTTCTATTTACTAGTCCAGTGAAATTAACAAAACTAGAAAAACGAACACCAAAAAGGCCAAACGAAGTCGCTATGCTCGCTCAAGGTAAAATAGTTTTATAGTAGGCTGTGCTCAAAATGTAAGTACATTATTGTTTATTAACAAACAGGCAATGTTCTTCGAAAGGAACTCTGTTTCATAAATATATCTGTTCTGTTGGTTTTATTTGTTTGTTCAAGACACATTTAGGCCTAGCCTACTTTAGTTGTTAGATCTCTATTGAAAATGTTATTCACAATAGGCGATATGGTTTCTTTGGTGCTTTGGCGCATGTTGGACCATCACTAACTTCATTTGCTGAGGCCTATTGTCTGTAAGTAAATACGTGTCAGTCAGTGTAGCAGAGGCCGACGGGCGCACGGAGCAGAGTGGCTCAAATCTTGGAATCATTGTGGACAAAATGTTCCGAAAGTGACTGCATTGTCTCAGTTGGCTATTTCATAGTCTATCACATAATGTCCAAATTTATACCAAACAGACCAGCTTGTAGGCTAAATCAAATTACCTGAAAATTATTTTTTTTATCTTAGTGATATAGCGTATCCCTTGCTCTGTGTGGCTATGTCTGTTATGGTACAACCTAATTTCCCATCAGTGCACTGCCACTTGGATGATTGGGACAGACCAGCCTCTCATAGCCCCAGCCCCCGAGTGCTCGGGCCCTGACTCCCCCTAACTCCTCTCCCCTTAACGGGCACAGATCAAAGGCAGGCCCGGCCCCGGCGGATCCCACTAAAACCCGGCTGCTTTGTTTGCTGTTGCTAGGAGGCTAGTAAACTGAGGCAGGGTGTCGGGGCCAATGGTAATGAGAGTCGTTACAGTGTGACAATGTCTCCAACTTTCATTTTAATATGTTGGGCCTCGATGTAGCCGAGGTTACATTGCTTGTCAGATCTGAAGGCCCTTTTACTGAGCGCTCTAGAAATGGCAGGCACCAAATGTTGTCTGTTTTGGTTACTACGTCCGGATATATAACTTAGAATCTTCGAAATGTGATAGTATTTTAACTTTACTTTATTCCCAGCTTCACCCCTCACTGATTTAACGTTAAATTAATTAATGTTGGCATGCATTTTCAAACACAGGGACATTTGTTTTGTCAAAATTGTCTATAATGTCAACATGAATTGAATGTCTACGTATGTCTAATGGTATAGCTCATCATAATCAATTGCATTCATTGATAGGCCTACTGAGGAGATAATAATTCGTCATTGGTCTTCATTTGTAAATGCTGATTTCAGAAATAAAATATGAAATGTGTATAAAGCTGATTTAGCCTCTTCATCCATCCCTATGTACAATACCATTTTCTGTGATACATTGGATTGTTGCCCACAGGCCGGTCGACATTAAAAACTGCAGCCTATAGGCAAACTGCATGACAGTGACTTTTATTATATGCCGTTAAGATTAAGTTATCCACAGGACCACGGTGAATTTTGAATCATGAAAAAGGCATGTGTCCAGGTTCATAATCCAGAAGAGGAGGGCTGGAAGTAGAGTGTCATTGTATGGTTGCTTTAATGTCATAGTTCAGGATATGAAAAGGGTTGTCGGATCGTTTAATGACCGGAAGTAGCCTATATGGGAACGGTTAGCATGCTAGTTCTTCATGTAGTTCTTCATACCGAACCCATAAAATGTTATCTATAAATTAATCAGACTTTTAGAAATGTGATGATGGACTGCGATGAATGACAACTAGACCCCTACTCGTTTAAATCTGTTTGGTTTATTGCGGTTCTGCACCATCCTGCGGGAAATGTGATGAATCACATTCAGACACTATCAGTGCAGTGTTGACTTCTATGGACACAATACCCACTGCTTGCTGAACGATGTGATGAACGATGAGATGATAGGGGGTATAGACTAGGGAAAGTGTCAGATAATCCGCCGAAAATAAAATACTTAAAAGGGATCTTTGGCTTTCAGGAAGATAACTTACTTTAAAGAATGTGGAGCCCCTTTATATATATATACATATATATATCTATATAATTAGAATGTATATCCTTATCCGTTTTGCAATCCAAAAAGGGTATTTCTTAGGTATATCCTAATAACGCTTTGGCAACTTTTTGTCAACGAATTTGAAATATAGGTACTATACAAACAGGAATTTACTTTGCAGTGTGTTCAGATGTGGATACATTCGTATTTATTCATGTCTAATAAACCCAGATGCAGCTGCATGCGTGACGTTAAGTAGGCCTATTGCTCAAGCTGATGGACTGACGGGCGTAAGGAAAGGTGAGCCTAATCACCCTCTTGTCCTTCTCACGAGTGGCATCATGTTGATTGATAAGGCGCATTACGTCTCCTAAAACGCGGGTTACAATCATTACAAGCCAACCCTCCATTAATACATCCACTTCCTTAGGGGCACCAGTTATTATAGGCATATCCTCCTAAGTTAGTCTGACAGGCAAGTGCGATGGGGGGGGGGGGGACTTTTTGTCTGTCTGTCTTGACTGCCTGGCTAGCTTGATATCCAAGTATTACTTCTCTCCTCCGTAGCTAAGAGGGTATAACCATGATATACATTTTCTGTTGAACATAACACACAAACCTGTAGTGATATACCTGTGTTTACCATCTGTGGTGTAACATTTGAGACACACAGTCCGCATAGAACAGGTGGAGGCCGGGCTGCCAAGCAAGGGCATAGGAGTGACTCTGATGTTGGGTAGGGGGGGGGCAGATTTTTTCCAATCTGCTCCTACAGATCAATGAATTAATACTTCTCACTATCATACCTGTTGGCATATGGACTCTCTCCCACGCTCTGCCTGCATTTTTGACTTCCTCTCTCCTGCATAATGTAACCACATACAGTAAACCCCTAGTTTCAGATGGTGTCAATGACTCAATGATTGATTTACATGATGACAGATGGCTCGTCCTTTATTTAGCTAGCTACTTGCACACCCTATGGTGAAGATTAACACAGAGATTGTGCAAATAATTTTAGCAGGCTTTCTTCCTTTCTATTTATTCACTATCAAGTTTTCACACAGCCATAGGTACTACTCACAAGAAAGCTTATATGTTATCACGTTGTCCTTCTATGGCTATGAAAATTGCTGAACATTATGTTGTAGTTATTGTCACATATTGAGAAAATAATGTAGTAATTCGCTTAGCCAGCCTACACACACTGCTCCTCGTGAAAGAACGAATGGGAATATCAGATCGCAATTGGATGTGACAAGTTGCATGGCCTAATTGTTTCAAAATAAAAGTATATAAAAAAAAAAACATTAACGCCCTTGCCGCAACTGCGTGACCACAGAGAGCAAGCCAATAATTACATTCCACCTCTTGATCTGTTGCATGGTTCCGGATTCTACATAGTTTCCACTCGCTTAGCAGTCCTCAGTATCTGGGCGACAAAGACCGGGTGTTTTTAGAAAGCGCTTGTGAAGGCTGTACCATCCCTAATTCCTTGATCCCTCGTACTGTGGTTTCCATGCTTGTCCCCTGTCAGGTGTAACAGTGACTCCGTTGACATGCCTCACATTATCCAATGGACACAAATGTGTATGGAAACGAAGAGAATGTTAATGGAAAAGTGCTGCTTAATTCGACGGGATCCGTGAATATTATAACAATTCATGTACAGGTCTACTAATAATTAAATAAGGATTCACAATTAATGTAGTCTATGGGCTTAAGTTTGAAAATAAAGCTTTTCATAATAGCATTATAATAGACTAGGCTAGCCTATAAGCCTTAAGGTATGAGATGGAATAACTAACTTGGGTACTAAGAAATAATTGATACAGTTTTTCTCCTCAATACATTTTAGTTTTGTAATAATAAAAAATGACTTGAAAAAAGATGCTAAAAAGCGGTCCATTTTATAACCTTCAAGGATTTTTGAAACTATTTGATTTTGTTTTTCCTCCATAATTCCAATATCTTGGTCGAATAAAATAAAACAACAAAATGCAATAGCTACAACGCTTTTCGTTGCGGAGAAGTGTGCTATAATTAGGTGATGTTCTTTGTAGATTTCAAACGTTGCATGATGGATTTATTATAGATTTATTATGGATTTCAGAGACACCTATTTATTTTAATACTTTTTTGTCGTATACAATAACTTTATGAGAAAGGTATCCAATGACATTTATCTCAATCAATAGAGACTCAAGTCAAGGGCCTCTGTTTTAAACGTTTGAAAGTATTGTCACATTATCTATTGATAAAGTAAAGAGTTTAGATGTTTTTATTTGGTATGTTATGTTTTCTTGGAATGCATTCGTTTATTGTCTGTGTATAAGGTGGGCTGGTTCATATACCAGTGCATTACGTTGCCTATTTATTTAGCTGTGAGGCTGTACAAAGGCAACCAGATCTGAATTGATCAGATGTGAAACGATCTGATCAGATTGGTTAAAAAACAATTAGTTGGGGAATATTTAGAATTTGCCTGCCTGTGTAAATGTTGCCCAAGAGAAGCCCTTTTATTAGGTTCCTCCGGTAGGAGGAAACCTATTGTAATTATAATTATTTTTTAAAAGCTGTGAGATCATGTTTAGACCAGAAAATTATACATTTCACACTCCCCAACACGTTAATAGGACGTATACATTAGCCCGTTTTTACCTATAAAAATAGGTCTTACATTTATGATCGCAAGACTCCTTTAATATACTTATTCATGACTTGCCAAAGTAATTTATAAACCAAACATGTGGTTTCCGCTTGCATGCATAGTTCATTGCTGGCAACGTATTTCAAGTTATGGGATACATATTTTCTTTTTTTTTCTCAAAATGAAATGTTTCTCAGTACATGTAAGTGCAAGTATCTTGCATTTACAGTTACTTAATGTATACCATTACCCATTGTACATGTTCTGTATGGTTTTTGAATCAGATCATTTTCGACTTTTAGCCCTGACTGATAATGATGCTCTACCATGTGATGGACCAACAATAACTTTATAGCCCCTTTGTTTAAATTAAGTTGAACAGTATTATGCGGCTCTTTACAAGCCTTTCTAAAGTACAAGTATTGTTTTACTGTGGTGCAACATCAAATATGGTATCCAAAGACTCGTTAATGTAATGGATGCTTTATGTTTTAAAACAGCAGTGCAATTCAAATAGTATGGTCAATCAAACATTACATTAATTAGCTATTTAATTATGAATAAAAACATTGTTATCTCCACTGTAACATTATTAAAGTATGCTATTGCAATATTAGAATAAATGTGGTCGAAGTAACTTTCTACTGGCGAACGAACGTGTTCATTATTCGTTGCAGGTTAGCCATTTATAGTGTTGACAATTACTAATAATGAATTACGATCAAATATTACATCGAAATACATTTTAGAGAACATTTGAGAATAACTAGTTTAGCCTTTAACGTGATAACTGCGCTGTGAACTTTTCACTTCATCTCTACGATAGATTTTGTCTGTGGTATTCAGAAATGACAAGTAACTGACATTAATGCGCTCTCTAAGGAGCGGTCTCCGGGGGGAACTTAAGTAAATGGGGATACAGTTAATGAAGCTCCACTTGCCCTCTGAGTCCCACGCACAGTATGCAGCGGCTAAGTTTGGAGCAAACTTCATGAGTTCCCAATCGTTTCTTTTCGTCGTAAAATGTATCAATATACCCGAATCATAGCTAATGGTTTGATTAGCCCTTTGGGTGTTACAGTATAATTTATTGATTATAACCTACTGAAACTATAATTTTTGGAGAATTAATATATTTGGCCAAGTACAAAAACGACTACTGATTTTGTAATTATTATGTATAATTTTATAAACGTTTAAAATATTATGCTTTTATAGTTATACGTTTGCTATTTCATTCGTTCATGAAGTTGTATTATTCAATCTCTTTGTTATTATTTAATCCGTGTAGGATTGTTTGTTAAATTAGAGCTGTCCTAAACATGCATGTCTATTCAATTTCTTTTGGAGTTTTTATCTTTTTTCGTCTTACTGTGCTAACACACGGAGAATTTGTTAATGCTGAAAATGCATGCATGCATAATACTTATTCTCTTAGATTATTTGTGATGTTAGTTTAACTTTTTTCATGACTTTTGTCACACTTTCAGATCATCACAACTAATCTATAGATAACAGACATCGGGTCGTCTCATCCTAGAACGTCCTTATATTATCCTTAATAATTAATTAATTGTTTCGGTTTTAAGCAGTGACAGTATGTCAGTTAACAGGAGAGGATGAAGCTCAGGTCTGGAGACGCTGCCGCCTCTCTCCTCTTTTCCACACAGCACACTGCTCCACAAGCCGGCGTAATTAGGGTTCCTGTGGGGCCCTCCCGGGTAAGGAGGTGGTGTAACCCCACCACGGCCAGCCAGCCAGCCGCCCGCACCAACACCTCTACTCTCCTGCTCCCCCGGGTTGCGCCAGCCGAAGCCCCTTCGCCTGTAGTTCACGTTCAGTGCACAACTTTTGACAACCGTAATGATGTGCGCGGTGAGGAAGATGAAGGAGGGAGTCGGTTGTATAATGTTTAATTTTGGGAAGGAATGCAGGGAATTGACCGAAGTTAACACTTCTTCAGGCACCACCTTGCATCAGGACCAATTTGCCGGGACTAAACTATAGTCTTGGATTTAACTAAACCCGACTACTAAATCACAAAAACAACAAATACATTGCTTAACCACTTAACCAATAACCGCAAAATGGTTGTAACTGACTTGTTCAACATGGAAGTGATTACTTGCTGAAGGAAAGTGTACAAGTCATCCCCATTTACTGTGCATTCCATGTGACCTGCAGGCATCTGTATCCAGGGATCTGAAATAACATTTATAAGAGATTCATGCTGTCCTGTAAATACTATTTAATTCACAATCTAACTGCCTTCTTTAATTCCAAATCTAATGAACAACTCAGGAACTCTTTGCGCAAATCTTTTTAGATATCCATAAAATGACTTATGCACATATAAACTTAGATGGTCTGGTTGAGGATGTGTCCTGCCATTTAAATGGATCTAGGGTGTTCATTGGCGAGGTGTTCTGTCATTTACCATCGCTAGTGTCATGGAAGGGCCAAAAGGTGCCCGTCCCCAATGGGCATGGCCTAATTACACTGTTAGTCTTCTGATTAGGACAGTCCACTCCTAAGTGTCCTGAGGGACCAACTGAGAAACCATCAGCTTGACAGGTTGTCAAGGAGGTCCAAGCCCTGATAGTTGAACTAGTTTATTGCTATTCATCTGGTATATTAGGTTGAATGTATTCCATAGATTTACTAATGGAGGAGAAGTATGTTTCTGGGTAGAGTGCAAATTACAAGCAGTCTTCTTGCTTAGTGGCATCCAATATGCTGCAAGGAAGTTGAATAGAGCCTAAACTGAGCAAGTTCCCTCAAATAAATACATACTACATCTGAATCTATTATTCTTTAAACATATAGTTCTTTTTTAATTGCCCCCGACTGTTTGTTTTATTGTGCCACTATTATACATTCATGTACCTGTAAAATATTGCTTGTTAAAAAAAATAAGGAGTTGGGTTTCCATGGGATTTCCCTGTATAAATAAAGGTTCAAATTATGTAAATAGAAATACATGCATGAAGTTATGAAAACCGAATTTTGAACTGAATGTGACCCTTTCCGCTGTACAAATCCAAAATATATTTGACAGGTCATCTGCAAATCCTCAAACGTGTGTGTCATTGTCCTTCTGAAAGAGCATCATTGGCCAATGACAACACACTGGTAGCACAGTTCAACATGTACTGGCTTAGTCCACCACATTCAAGTGCACTAAGAAACCATAATCACATGAATTCTTCTCTGACGACTTTTAGCCTTTCCTAGGCCTATCAGGACCAAGCCCCCAAAAGCCAAAACCAGCATATCTTTTAGCTTAGCCTTTTTCAGGTCAGTAGGGTAGTCTTTCTAAAGCCCTATCTCTCAGCTCATCTTCCTAACCTATTTTCTTACGCATCCCATTTCTGCAGGATGCACCATATTCCTTATCACAGCCTATCCAGCGCCATATCTTTAATAGCCTGTCCCGGGTCAGTTGGAGAAAGAGTGACTGTTGCTTGTGGTGTTTCAGATCCCACCCTGGTCTTCTGCTTGGGGGAGGTTTCTCCGCGTCCACTCTGCAGGGCCCCAGTGACGCATGTGTCCCTGACTTGCGCCAGGGACTCTTCATCGCTGGCTTATGGGCTTATCGCCCCCCGGATTAGAGCCCCATTGAAGACATGGGGTTTTGGTTTAATTGAGGACCATGCATGGCAACAGGCCCACAATGATATACAGGGGAGGTGAACAATGTGGGAGTCAGTCAGACCCCCCCTGCCTCCGGATGTGGAACTCTGAAGAGAGACCGGCTTGTTTGACCGATTGGACATATTTTCCTCTGTTTTACTCTGTTTTGTATTTTCCTTGCCTTTCTCACCCTCGTGTTCACACTCTCTCTACCTGCATGTGCCACCCTCTGTTTTCCCTTTCTCATAAACCCTCACTCTCTATTTCACGCTTTTGCTTTCTTTTCTGTTTTGTGCCACCTGTACTGTAACCGCTTGTGCCACCCACATTCGTGCCACCCACATTTGTGCCACACTCTGTTTTCTTTTCTCTCTCTACCTGGAAGTCTCTGCCCATCCCTCTCCCACAGTTTTCTTTTGCCATTCTTGTCTCTTTCATGTTTGCCAGAATGATGGTCCGTCTCTCCTCTCCTCTCCAGCTGTGAGAGAATGATTTTGCCCGCTCTTGACGTTGACCTTCTCTGCAACAAGACGGGAAGCATTCAGGGCCTCTGATGCGTTGTCCATGATAGTTCCACACAAATACGGTGGAGATCTCTATCTGTGCCTGTGATGTAAGCAGGGAGAGTGAAAAATGGGGATTGAGAATAGAGGAAGAGTGATCCAGAAAGCGTTGTGGAAACATTCTGACCCATTCGCCGGGCGTGTCATTATGATATAGATTTGGAGAAAGCTAAAAGATAGAGATTAGAAATGGGGCGGCGGAGAATGGTGATGGTGAATGAGATCACTTTAAAGGGTTAGAAATCAATTTTGGGCAGGAGTTAATAAACCCAATATCGCCTCAACCTGTTGGGATAGCTTTGTTAAAACATAATCAACGTAAGAAATTACTAAACCAATCACATTCTTTTCACCAAGACAGTAAAACAAGTAAAAAATATATATAAACTGATATGCTGTTGTCATGGCAGTGTTGCATCTCAGGAAAGCAATTTCTGCAGAGCCTGATGACGGTAAGCAAAAGCCCAGTGCAACACAGTATCGCCATCCAAGAAACAAACTGTGCATCTCCACAAATATCTCCCTCCTCCCACGGGATACAACATAGCTGCAACAACACCTCTCACCTGGCTAACACGTTTTCCTCTTGGATGAGACCTGCGTTTAGAGGCTTACAGGCCCCCGTCACACCCAAAGGCAGCCTTGTGAGGCATTGCACTTATGTACGCAGTTCGGGCCCTTTTCATGTCCACCTTCTGGCCAGTGGGTTGTATGAGGGCCAGTCATTGGAGCCTGGCTCATGCGGTTGACCGTGGACGACCTTGCTCTTCTCACCTACTTCCTTGGAGTGACTCCCAGTCCCAGGGATGGGGCCTTTGGACCAGCACCAAGTCTCTACCTCCACAGATGTTACCGAGTGGCCAGATATTATGTCAGTATCTCTGGGATGGAGACAAGCATGAGGAGAGTGATGCATCTCTTCGGGTTTGATTGAGGAGAATGGGTTGGGAAGTAGCCAGGCAACCATACCCACAAGCATATATTAAGGCAATGGTTGTGTAGTACAAGCACTAAGATAGTGAGGCTGCCAGGAACGTATGAATGCTAAAAGCAGGCCTGAAAGTATTTGCATCAAATTTGATAAGCGAAATTATCAAATGGATTTGTTGATTTTTTTTACTCTCTTGTAACGTTGAAGGCCAAAACATAGATTCTAGAACTGCTATAAGTAAATATAGATTAGTACATGTATAGACATTTGGTTTGTATTGTAAGTAGCAAACCTTGTCTTTTGGGAGCACAGTTATGTATGCTTTACTGTTAGTAGCATAATGGGCAGAGTTGAGTATATCATCAAAATAGTTACACGAAAGTCATGAAACTCATTTAGGTGATAATTATCTGAGGACTAGTTAAAAAGAAAAGGCCTATTTTATTGCTCATTTAATAATTTAATTTTGTTTTAAGGCCTATTCAGAGCATTAAAACAAGACTATTAATCATTTAAATTAAAGATTAACAATAACAATAATATTATTATTGCAATGACAATTTTGTGAATATTGGTAAACCACATAACAATTAGGGTGACTGTTGTTGAAATGAAAAAAATATATATTTCCTGAACTCTATAAAGTCATTCTATTGTTTTAACCCCAATATCATTCTAGTTCTTTTTAATTGATTAAGTAAAATAAAAAGGACATACATCTAAAACACACCATAAAAGACTTAAAATCAAAAAGTCCAATGTTTTGCTGTTAACACTGCTAAATTGTTGACATATTTATTGGCATGTTGGGACATTTCATGTTTGGTTTTAAAGAAGTTGAAATTAAAGAAGTTTCATTGCAATGGGTTTTAATGTCGCCAGAGTCAAATTTAGCTAAATGAACATTTGTACACTTGAATGGCAGGGCTGTTCAACTACAATGCTGAAAGGCTGAAACACTCCTGTTGTGAGATAACTGCTGTTGTAATACCAATACCCCAGCTATGGTAGACAAATGATCATAACATTATTTAATAACCTCCACTTACATGTTAAACATTCCAACAGGCAGCAATTTAGATGTATGCTTTCTCAAAACGTGATACATCTGGTGGCCTTTTATTGTCCTCGGCACTAGGTGCATCTAAATAACAGTCAAGCTGTTTAATCATTTTCTTGATTTGTCACAGTTGTCAGGTGAATGTATTATCTTGTCAAAGGACAAATGTGAACAAGAATCTAAACAGATTATTTCTCAAATTTTGTATATTGAACATTTCTGGGATATTTTGTTTTATCTCATGAAACAAGTGACCACCACATTGCATATCGCCTTTGTATTTTGTTTCCATGTAAATAGCAAGGATTTCCAATGTTGATCATAACGATATTTGCGAGGTAAATGCAGTTAAGCAGATAAGGATTGTTGCAAACTAGCTGAAATAATATATTTCTTTCTATTAAGAAAATAAATAATAATAATTATTATTATTTTCCAAAACATTTATTCTCCATTTAAGTTACCTAGAGGCGCATTCCATTTTGTAAGTATCCAATTGGCCAATTGACAAATGCTCAAAATGTTAATGTTATAAATATTCAAGAGAAGTATGAAAACCATTTACATAAATGTTATTACAAATGACATTCGTTGCAAAATATTTTGCAATAATATTCAGAATACATTTTCTTAGTTTTTCCATAATCTTAACATTATTTACCTTAAAGCAAAGTAATTTCACGTTTCATTATGCCTTTGGGGACTGGTGTCAATGCACGTCACGCCATGCCCAAATATGTCACATTCATTGAAACAGTTGTTGACTGTCGCAGAATTCTTCCTCAATAACGCCCGTGCGCGCGCGCGCACACACACACATACATATTTCATTATTTTGTTGTACACATGCTAAGAAATCCATTACGAAGCTAACTGTCCTGTTTTCACAATATCATACGTGTTGTTATATTTCGCGTTTGGGGTTTGTTTTGGTCTGTGATCAATATCCTATGTAATGGAAAAAGAAACACTTGTTCTGAACAGAAATACACCCCCTTACTGTAACTGAGGCATTCGCAGACGATTTTGTTTGAAAGGTGGCTTGCCTGTATAATCTCCCGTTGAAGTCATTAGTCAGGTCTCACAAAGGAGAACACTGGTTTGTCGCAATTATTGTTACTTTTAATAAGTGTATGCTACCATATGATCAGTAGTTATCTTTAATATACGAGATAAGACGCTGAATAATCTGCTGTTAGTAAAACCTGCCAGAAATACAAGAAAGTGCTGGTAAGACCCGCCACTCCCCGCTGATTTTTTTTCTATGTAACCGTGTAGAAGAATAAAAAAATCTCTCAGCTAATTACAAATAAATGATGATGTGCCCGGCAAGTAATTGATTTAATGAAGTTCCTATGAACTATTAAAATCGGGTATAGGTCAGACGAGCGCCCCCCTGGAGTGCCAATTGTCGGATGTTGACTCTACCACTACTTTCGGAAAGACATAAGGGGTAATAGGTGAATCCACTGCTGCTCCGCTAGAGTGAGGGCCGAGGGGCTGAGAGAAGTAGGCGTCCAGTACACGAACAACCACTCACCCAGACCCTAATCTAACAGGACAATACGTTTCTCCAACTTTCCCCAAACTTTCAAACATGCATGCCTGAGTTCCAGCGAAAGCGAACGTCCCTTTCTAAAAGTGACCCCACTGGGGCAGAAAGATTCGATTGTTTCACTCTATAAAAGTCGTGAGCTCAACTCGGATATTTTTGTTTTACGCTGGTTGGCGCGTAAGTACTCACTGTGCGCTGAGCAGGAAAATGCCAGAGTCCGCAGTGTCGATACGTTTTCCGGCTGGGGATAAATCTTTGGCGGTTTGGAGGTGGGTGCTGACCGGGTGAAGTAGCATGTGCAACTGATTGTACGGATTTCTCGCTTATTCATGTAACTTAAGATACCAACCAGGTATGGCGCTAGGAAGAGTTTGGCAAAATGCCTAGATAATGAACTTGTGCCCAGTTTTGTGGGTCTTGTCTACATAGCACGCTGAGGAGGGACAACGTTATCATTATATCACATGAAAGTTAACTGTCTCTCGAACTTACACAACGCGAGGGTTGTACTCGTTTCCATCCTGGGATGTGCTGGGATAGAAGAGCTTGAACCTGACAGTACAGGCTGTTTGAACAAGATAAGTGAAAAATGACAGTCTTATCATAAAGATTATTTAGGTAAAATGCAGTAAATCACAAGATAGAAAAAACATACATTAACAATTATCTATTTGCATTAAGCGTAACTCAACCTTGATGATGAATTGGCCTGGGGTGGCAAACAACGGTGAAAATGGAACAATAATACAATAGGCCATTACCTCGAGTCTTGTAGGGATACCTACAAGTGTTTTGTGAACGCTCAAGTCCTTGCGGAGATTATTGAAAACATACAGTGATACAGTTAAAATAGAAATAATAATTATGAATGTTTCGTCTTTTATGGTTTAAAATATTGGTTATGAATTAATGCCATAACATATGACAATCGTATTTCTCTAATAGCTTTTAGATATTTTATCACTTTATATGTGCATTGTACTGTAATGTACTGTAACCCTGTTTCCCAGACACTTCCGGAGTTGTAAAATAAATTACATTGACAAGGAAACAAAACTAGGCAACCGTTGCGAGCTGCGTCTTTCATTGGCAGATATAGCTAATGGGACAAAGGCGAGGCATGGCTCGCTTACAAGCACTTTAATTAACACCAGCTTCAAAAGTTAAATAGGGAAAGCAAAGAAAAAAGACGAGAGCCCTCTGAACTCATTCCACTTGACGATGGTTTAGTCCGTACTTCACTGTTTATTCTAGTGCTTTTAAAATGCAAAAAAAATCAATTCTCAGTTTATAGTTTGGGCACTTGTTTGATTGTTACCAGACACGTTAAGTAGGGGATCCTTGATCTTTCGAGAGGGCGTCGTTTCTGTCATCCCAGGCCAAGTCGATGCAAAGTGATGCTATTTCCTACCAAATAATTTAAAAATCGTATGTTCAACTAGAAATACTATTTAAACGTCATTGTAACCGCGTATGGACAATGGGGTCTGCTGATCTGACCAGTAAACATCCTAAGAATTTTGCCTGAGTTAAATCCGAAGGTTTGGGTCCAATCAACCCATTTTGTTAAGAATCAAGCACGAGACCAAACTTTGTAAGAAGGGACGATGTTCCTTTTTATCTGGGTCTCAGGTGTATTTTATAGAGCTGGGTTGTATTATACATGAACAGAAACTGTCACTTATGTAATATAGCCTTAACGACTAAGCCTAGAATACAAGCCGTTTACGGTCTTTGTGTTGAACTTCAGAGAGAAGAGTAGCTTATAGGCACATTCGTGTAAAATCTAACAAGACAACATTTGTTGTGATTCTACATACGGCCGTCTTCTAAATTATCATTCAGGCCTTCTCAACTGCGAAAATGAGAGGGAGCGAACGCTGTTTTCCCCTCGACTTCTTTGTCCTCGCAAAGTGGCGTCTGCATGTCTGACTCGGTCGTTACTGATTTGCAGGCAGCATGGTAAGGTGGCCCATGTAAGTGATTTCCACGGGCATCCCACTAAAGGAGAACAAATCGCTGACAAAGGAAAGCCTTTCCCATTCAGCGCCGTCGTTAGGACAACCAAAAAGTATTCCTCAGATAATAAGTTTTACTTCAAAGCGTTTCTCATTGAACGGTTACTGCTTCACTCCATTTTATTAAGTCCCCCCTTTTCACGCTGAGGGAACTATCTCTTTGGTTATTTTCCTTCGTGTTTGTTTTTGCAACATTCACTGAGCACTTGTTTTAAATAAATAGATGATTTCGCCTTGTTCAAATAAGGGTTGGTAGACAAAAGTGGTGACGACACGACTGTCTGTTTCAACTAAACGTAATTATCATACAAATAAGACGAAGTCAGAGAATAAGTATGAACATGAATATTGACTTTACAAAGTTTCAAACAAGTTCAGAGTGCATCTTAATAGGTTTGTTTCTAGGTTCAGTTGTTAGAACAATCAGTGCTTCGTATTTAGACTACATCTGATAGCTGACGTCTGTTTTTCCTGTCCAACGTTACACTTTGAACTTTTGAATTAGGTGTCTGTGTGTATGTGTTCTGGATGGATGGATGGATGCGCATCCCTTTAATTTCTTTTTTGCCGCTTGTTTTATGCATAGACGACACAGATATCATAATGTAAAGGCCACTCTATTAACACTCACAATATGTGACTTATGAAAACTGGAATCAATGTAGTATATTTCCTCCGTATGTAAGTGGCACTGTTTTAAGAAAATGCAAGTTCATCTGCTGGATTTTAGAATGTACCTTTACATAGTATTTGCCCATAGAACCATACATGTTCGCAAACAAATGGCTGTGCAACAATAGTCTGTTGTTGTTATTTGCTGTATTCATTTTCTGTCAACCATATAGGACATGTTTACCCTATCTGTGTTGGCACATTAGGCTTTTTTGGGGAGAAAATGCCCTGTGCGCTTTGATGATAGTCCATTTAGTGGCAGTTAGTGTTTTTTTTAACCAGACATATTCAAATGTGAGCGTCTCGCTCCCCAATTGCCATAGAAATCCTAACGCACCATGAAGAGTGTCAAAGCGGCGGGTCTTCGGCTCAGAAGTATAGCAGGTCTTTGATGTTGTGCAGGACTTGCGTTGGTCAATTTTAATTCTATAGACTGGACAGGGCCGACTTTGAAAGTGAGATTGTGCGTTTTAATGGAGGAAATATGAGGGGGACTTGTTTTATATACTCTATACAAGGTTCTGCGTATTGTCAGATATCTTTTATCTTTTATTTTTCCATGAATGATTCATGCTTCGGTTGCTTTGTGCTGTCCCGCCATTCAGAAGCAAAGCCATTAGGGGGCTATACATTTCCCCATTAGCCCTGGTGATTGGTTTATAGCAGCACCTTATTAGGCCCGTTGTTTTGAGGTACCAGTGAAAGTTTTTTGAACTGTCAGGAATTATGAATTCAAATATTCCGTCGCATTTCATCTATTTGTCAGGTGTGAGAGCACCCCGTTGAATGTTGATGTGTCTTGTTGACGGTGCTGTTAGATGTGTATGTCTGTAATTATTAGAGTAGGCCTAGGGTATCTATCAGGGAAGTTGAGTTGCTTTTTCTTTGACAACGTGTTTGTATAGCCTACAAGTCACTTCGATCTTTGGTAGGCTAACGTATAATAATGTGATAACATCTATAATTTTACCACCTCACAGCTGCATTTACTGCATATAAAGAAGTCAATTATATTTCTCTTTTAAGGAATGTCATCCAGCCCTGGCAGACCTCCTGCATTCTATGAAGAAACAATACAGTTTATGTAAACCAAAATACACATTAACTAACACGGCCTAGTGTATTTATTCAGCTTTAGCATGAATTTATACTGTCAAATGTATCACGAACATCAAGGGTTTTATCATCACTTTTTATCCATCATTACCAACAGCACCATGCACCTCAAAGAGAAAAACACAGTCACTACAAAGGGCATGCGAGAAGAGGGACGTTTCACATTACACTGCCTATATTCAAGTAAATAAGAATTATTTTTTCTTTTACAGAACAAGATCAAAAGCATCAGTAGGCTTCTACATATTCACCAAAATTAATATTATTATTCTTTGGTGTCTCTGTAAATCCAGTACAACATGAATACCAGTAAATAAATTACAATATACAAAACAATATTCTTCGTAATTAAGACTAAGAACAACATTCACAAGCATCACACAATTGTATATATATACACAAATCTGACGTTCAGGGACAAAAACTGTCAGCGTACTTAAGGTCTCAAAGCACTTTTTTACGATTGAAACACTGGTGTGATTTATTTTTTTTGCATAAAATATAGTCTTAAATAGTTCTTAAATATAACAAAACTCCATACAAACATAGTCATTCTAATAATCTTAAAATTACCTTTGAACCCTTTAAGACACTTGAATGTTAGCCATTATTATTTTAATTCCTATTTCTGACGTATTTGAGTCGTTTGCGCAACATGTCTTTCGCTGTATGCAGGTGCTGGAAAATCAATTGGATGCTTACATTAGGATTTGCATCTACTATGAGGTATTCAGAAGAAAAATTGAATGCATTTCCACCATTTTGGGATGTTTAGTGTTCATGGGCTTTGATTAGGCTCATGTAAGGTACTTTGCTTGAGAAACAACGTCTGTTTTCTAGCGTCTGGAATTTGACATTGATGAACAAGACATGTTATATTTGGAGATGTTGCGATCATATGGACAATGGCAATTTAAGCTACATTTATCAGTTATGAGCTTCATGTTAAATAATGCATTCATTTAAATGCACTCCTTTAAGATTACATTGTATTTCAGTTGTCAATGATCTGCATGAGGGCTTTCCTTGGTCCTTTTAGGCCAAGTATGTTAAATAATAAAGCTATCTAAAATGACTATGAATGTGATTTTCTTTTCTCAAGTAGTATTTGTGATTGTAACTTTACTCTATTGAGACTTCTTGAGATGGTGATACATTCAGCTTTCTGAAAGGAAACAGAGATGGCACGTTGTAAAGGCAGTTGTTGTTCTTCATTATCGTCTGACATCCGCGGCGCTATTTCTTCGTAAAGGCCAATTGATATGCTTATTGTCAGTGCAGTCCCCACGCTCTTCGCTCTTATTTCACTTCTGACCCATTAAAAAACAATTCGCTTCTACACATCTGGGAGACAATTTGTTTGTGTAAACATTAGAGCATTGTCCTCGGGTCTGAATGTCTAAATGAGTCCTCGTCGTCCGAGTCCGAGGTTGGCACATCGCTGGAAGGGGTGTGGAGATGGTTGGGTCCCCCGCTCCCCTGGCACACGTACCACTCATTAAGATTGGTAACCTGAGGCGAGAGGTTCGCAGACCGGTTCCTGTGCGGTTCGGAGGCGGGCGAAAGGGGAGCGCCGAGAGGATTCGTAGAGGAATGGTATGAAGCGTTGGCAGAGGGGGGCGGGGGCGACTTGCAGTGGACTTTCATGTGCTTTCGCAGCGAGCTAGGGTGAGTGTAAGACTTGTCACACCCTCGGACTTTGCAGTAGTAAGGCTTGTCACTTGTATGGACGTGGGAGTGCTTCTTCCTGTCGCTGCTGTTGGCGAATTTCCTGTCGCATCCGTCAAACTCGCACTTAAAAGGCTTCTCCCCTGGAGATGAAAATAGAGACATTCAACATTAGGTTACTCGTTACTCATAACTGCCATGAAAGGGTTAACGTACCAAAACTAAATTTCAGTTTGAACCACATAACGTGCACCTTTTGTATGACATAATCTATAACCTGATACATTGCATTTCAATTTGAAATAAAACATATTATTTATTTTCACCTTATTCGACATCCAAGCGTATTTACAAAGTAGGCCCATAATTGAATCCATCACGTTATTTGCTTAATTGCCTGGTAACATACCACTTCCCCAGTAATTACTCAATAAATGGTCAGTGTGGCAGCACTCTGCTGCGAGGGCTTCCTGTCCGACATACCTTATTTATTATAGATCTAAACCCACCGCCACTACCCTCTAACATGTACTACTACTGCTAGGCATGTTCCAGGTTGACTGACGCACGTGGAAAATAATAATAAAATAACGTTGTGAACGCTAGAACGAATAAATCATGCATATGCTTTGGTTTAGACTAACGTTGGCGACGAGTACCAAGGATAAGTATAGGCCTACATGTGTGTTTTTCGGGATGGGCAATCTGATATTAAAATGTCTGCATTGAGCAGACGGTGCTTAAACATATGCTAGAATTCTAAAATGATGTAATACAAAATAGGGAAAGCATCCAACAGGCTACAATTACCTCTTGTTTACTAGGCATAGACTGTGTAGGATGCCTAGTATTATTGATTATATTTTTTAGTTAGGAGTTATAAAAAGGGAAAGGTTTTGTCTTGCTGTCTGTAACTAACCACACATCCCCAAAGGCTTCATGGTTGCGTCATGGAGGTTTCAATGGACACTGCTCTTGTCTCTCTCCCTAGCAACTTAAATTAGTTAAATCAGAACATATAGAATAAACTGAAAGTTGAATCTAATGCAACGATTCGAAGAATCAAAATGTAGCACAAACATGACCCAAATATTAAACATTAACTGCCTCAACGGCCGCTATTTATTCACTAGGACATACGAATGAACTTTTAAAAAAACAGCATACTCCCCAGGTGAAGTTTCCACCTCTGTTCGAATAAATAATCTTTCCGAAAGTAAATAATTTGCGTTGAATCACGTGATGCTTTAGCTCGATCATATGAATAGTAGTAACCTATTTCTAAAACCCATTTTCCGTTATTTCTGCGCCCGGTCGGTACATGCCTGCCATCAGTTCAAATGCTTTTCTGAATAAATATTTGTTATCTACGAGAAACGGATTCTTACCACTGACTACTACTATTCAAGTGATTACTTTCCTTAAAATAATTCGGCGCACTGTCACTGACCTGTGTGAGTCCTTTTGTGAATCTTTAAATTCTCCGACCGAGCGAACACTTTTCCACACCCCGGGAAAGGGCAAGGGAAGGGTTTCTCTCCCGTGTGAACTCGGATGTGGTTTATTAGTTTGTACTTCGCCTTAAAAGCTTTTCCCTCGCGCGGACATTCCTCCCAGAAGCAGACGTGACTGCTCTGCTCCGGTCCCCCGACGTGCTCCACCGTGACATGGTTGACCAGCTCATGCATTGTGCTGTACGTTTTGGAACAGGGCTTCTTTAAAGTTTGCTCCTGGTCAATCCATTTGCAGATTAACTCTTGCTTTATGGGCTGCCTCATGTATCTCAAAAACGCCCCCGCGGCTCCGTGAGGAGCAGAAGTGATATTCACATTGAGGTTCATGGAGTTGTAGCTGTGAAGAGAAGAAGGTCCATAGTGCTCGGGCCTGTGGCCGAAGTGCTCTGGCCTGCCGTAGATGTCCCCCGGTAGTCCCAGACGCATCTGCCCGTTGAGGGCATGGTGGTGGGGGTGGTGGTGGTGGGCACCTGGGGCCGCCTGGTCGTGGAGTCCAGAGAAAAGTGGATGGGCACCAGTCTCAGTGTGCCCATAAGCACCTGTTGGAGAGATAAACATGCCATGGTGATGAGGGGAGGAGGCGGAACTATGCTGGTCGCCAAGTGCATGCATAGCCGAGGCTGAGAGTTCTCTCCTGAGGATGTAGTCCCTGCTGGTAGAGTAGCCTGAGTGGGGGTGAGGAGCCACGGGGAAACCAACTGTGGTCTGAGCAGAAGTGAAAGATGCTGCTGCCGCTGCGGCGGTCTGGGCTTCGGGATGGCTCTGAATGTGCTGAGAGGGGCTAAGTTTGAGAGCATTTGTCTGTGCCATGTGCTCTGGTCCAAATGGAGTGAGTGCCACTCCGGGGTCGTTGCCCATCTCCCCAGGGTGGTGGTGGGCATGGTGGGAGTGAGGGTGATGCCCCCCTAGCCCCAGGAAGCCTGTCATATTCTGATGAGGAAGAGGTTGAGTCGCTGCCAAATCCGCTAATCTTATCGCCGGATTCCTCTTACTCAAAGGGGACTCCATAACTACACTGTCAAGTCCATCCACACTCACCGCTATTGTTTCTCCCCCCACAACCACGATTTTCTAAAACATTAAAATGTATGTATATAAGCGGTCTATATAACTTCTTTTGTCCTGACTCTAACTCTGCTTGTTCCTTTTCCCACTCTGTCCTCAAGCGATTGGCAGAACATAGAACAGTTGGAGGACACAGTAGGGAATACAGTTTAGAAATGGCACTGCGGGTATTGGACGAATTTCGGTGACTGGCAGTTAAGAGAACGAAGCGATTGGCTGTCGTTCAGCACAGGGGCTCAGCGGGGTTCCGCCCCCTCGCTCTCTTTATCGCTGTTGACTCCAAAAAGTTGTACTCACAAAGTTACCATCAAATCTGTTTATGCGAGTTGGTGTTTACTGGAAGCTGATGCACGTGGCTGAAATATAGGATGACTTTATTGTAAAAAAACAATGATTTACCTTCATGACTCAAGTATTTTAACGACTATGGATTTTCATTCAGGTCAAAAGGAATACAAAGAGACACAGAAAAATGTATACGTTTAGACAATAATATACTCTTGAAGCATTTTCTTCAGGTTTTTGGACCTAAAATTATATATATATATATATATATATATATATACATAATTATTTATATATATATATATAAATATATGTATAGAACATTTCCAAATGTTATTTCAATCCAGTTTCAATTTGGCATATTGAAATAATATTATATAAAATCTATGTTAACCAACAAGAAACCTTAACTTGAAGTTCACAACCATAATATAAAATAGATATTTTGCATTGGATATAGATGACGTAGTTGTTTACTCTACATGTTACTATAGTGAATGATTTAGTTTGGGTAACGTTTTTCTTTAGTAATAGAGAAGTTGTGCAAGTGTCAGTTTTTTCAGTTTTTTAAATGCGCACCTGTTCTTGCAAGAACATAACTTTAATTTCGTGCGTTAGAAAACGCTGGAAAACGTACACAGCCAATATTCTGCATATCCTGAATTCTTTAAATATAATATGAGAAAGTCTTAGCCAAAAACAAATAGAATAATATGAACTATAATGTAATGAAAGCCAACTATTTGATTATTTACAAAAACACATACAGAGTGACAGGTTGCACACAACAATCATATCCATATTTTACAATATTTCCAACATTTGATGCACATACATTTTATTAAACGTATTGATTAGATGCTATTTTCGTTTTTATGACAGTGAATTACAGAAGGACTTTCCAAAAGTCGTTTTATACCACAAAAGCGGGTTGAATTGTGTAGCTACTTTGTTAGCCCAGATGCAACAGATACATTATTTTGTACTTTAGCCCTGAATGGAGTATAAGGAAATGTGTATATCTTAGAATAGGTTTACTTGTATCCCACACTCTCTTGTTCCTGTTCACACAGCAGGACGTGTAGGCCTATCTGTCATCGATTTAATGTCTTCATTCAAAGACATGTATTGATGATTAACGGCCTCACGGATGTCGATGCTATTTGTCCTTAAAGCAGTGGAAACATGAAATAATTTACCCAAAACTGCACAAATTACTCACCTACAACTAAATTAATCTGGCCTAATGCATGTCTTAGATATTCTTTCGCAGTGCAGTCTTCGTCCAAGCATAAGGTCAATATATTTAAAGTTTCTATTTAAAATATGTTTAGAGATCTGTGATCCCAAGTGGTGTCGCATTTTTGCGTGTCTAATACTTGCTTTCTACGGAAAGTTGGAAATAATTGTAATATTGTAATGGTTGATGCACAACCACATAAATAGCAGTGCCTTGAAGTAAACGTACCTGCTGGTATAAACAAACAATTACCGTTGATAGTTCGACTAGAAGTGTTTTATAGTATAATCAGGTATAAGCTGCCATTGTTTATGTACAACTCTATTGAATTAGCAATGTTTCCCTTGGGTTATACACACAAGTGGCACACTGGATAAAACATGATTGAACGAGATCTCTAAAAAAGAAAACATATTAGTATAGTAGCAAAGGGTTCATGTACAAAGGGGTTGGATCATTTTGTTTTAAGTAATTTATCTTAAGCAAAACATTTATACATATAAAAAATGATAGAGTAGGTATAAGGTTATTTCAAAGAGAAACCCGTCAGAATTTCTTAATAGAATGAAAGAGTTATATTTTATGTTTCCTAAATCCTGTTCTTACTTCAGACGCTCAGCTAAAAGGCCTGGTCTTTTACCTTTTTAAAACAATCGGTGCTTGGTTAATTTAACAAAGGTTTATTAAACAGAAGAGGTCCAAAGGGCAACATATATGGTCTTAACAGGTCACAGGTCAAACATCCATGAAACACAAGGTCATGGAAACCACACAAGTAACCTTTCAATGCGTTACCATATTGATATTGTCAAATAAAAAACGTGTGATATACGCCCGGCTTCCTTCACCCTTGGCCCGCATTAGGCGCCGCGCCATTAGGGCGATGCTTGTATTTACTTGTTGTAGGCCATATTCAAATGATGTGCATTATCTGACATTCTACTGATAGTATTCATATTTTGTGTGCATGTGTTAATACGTTTTGAAAAATATTTTTTTCTCCAAGACTTTTAACACTTTCTGTGTCTTCTATTTTGTGTCTTGGGTAACCTGTTGAAGGACTGGCCTTTGGGGATTTTCAGGAGCCCCTTTCTTCTTAGGGTAGAAGAAAATAAGAACCCACAACTATACGCGCCTATAGTCCGATTGAGTTTTCTTTCTCTCTAATTTCTTTTTCTTTTTCTCCTATCAAGTGACAGGGGAAGGGATTTTGTGGTTTTCCACCGAAATAAAGAAGTTCTTTAGAGAGGTCGGCAGACGTGACTTTGAACTTGGATCAGCTCCTGCGTATCCTGTGGTGCGGGGAGAAATAGTATTGGAATAATGGCAGAGAACGCTCCGGCTGCCCCGGCTTTAGGACTGAGAAAGGGGGACAGGATTCCCAACGTTTTCAAACGTTCTACTCTCCGTCCCATTATTTACTGCTTTTTATAAGTGTTTGGGAGCCGAGAGGAACAAGAGAAAGTTTGATGTGTGTTGGAGCAGGAGGACTTATATTCAATGGAAGTGTAAGTAAACTTCCTTTCACTTTAGTGTGTAGATTGTTGGACCCTGTTGTTAGTCCATATAGTATGCGCTTTGGGTGAAACGTATCACTAAAGTAACGAGCCTTGGGATTTGGCAATGTTTCTGGAGACATTAACAATAAGCGACGTCTCTTTTTCAGATCTGACTTTAGACTATATTACAATTCAAGGGAAGGACCATGTGTCTAGGGAAGGCTATGTGTCTAGGCCATATTGTCCTGAAAATATATTTTAGGTATTGTTGTCATACATTGTATTGCCTTGTATTTTCAGCATTTAAATGCTCATAAATAGCTTAATGATATTATGAATAATCGGCAATAATTTATATAGACCTATGTTTTGCATTGACCCTAAATTCATGTTGTGTATTTCCGTTATAAGAATAATTATTTACATTGACATGTTACACTAAACTTCATGTTAAAGGATTTATGCACAACGGACAAACCATCAACACGGTTCCACACAAAAAAAGTAAATGCTGTCTGAATATTTAGCACCTTGTGCGTGCGCCTGTGCGTGTGTTTGAACATGTGTCAATGTGCGTGCGTGCAAAACCATGCTTGGGGAATGTTTTTTTTACAGAACAGTCGGCTACTACAGACTGCACCCAACAAACCAAACTACCAGGGAAACATTAAACTAGAATGTATTTATTTATAGTATGAAACTGACTAACACACTTTTTAATTTTCTTTAAATTATTAATATGCAACTTCGTCTTGGCTACTGAAAGACATGGAATCGCTTTTTGAGTTTACATTGCTGAAAGGATTTTAACCACGGTACTAGTTCAAATCCCGCACCCAACAACGGTGCTGCCCTTGATCAAGGCACTTAAACATATTTTCTTCACCTGCGCAGGGATCCAGTCAATAATGTCTGATTCTTGGCCGCGAAGCCTCTCACCGAAGGCGTCTCAAGGGGATTTAGGATATACGCAGTACAACTAATTTTTATTTCACATGAACACATTTATACCATAAGATACTTGTAGCGTCAGTGTGTGTTAGTAAGTGCGAGGAAAGACCGAAATAAACATTCCGTAACGGATTATATTGCTCCTCTGTTGTATGCATGCTGACAATCCGTCCTGCTGACCTCTTGCCAGTTTCCCCTCGAAAAAGAGGTATCTAACCTCAAGGATTTTTCCCGGTTAAATTAAGGTAAATAAAACAATGCAACCAACAGAGTGAGAACATAATCTGTAGGCTAATGTAAAATGGGTTATTCTGGCATTGCAATTTATGCAACCCTGAGGCGTAATATTTGAACACATTTACGTACATTAGTCTATGGTAGTACATTAGTCACTGATTGCAGCTGCAGAGGATATATGTTTACTGTCATGCACCAATTCAGCAAATTCCTTGTATGGGTAAACCTACTTGGGAATAAAGCTGATTCTGATAAACATACATTATTTTCTTAACAAAGGGAAATGATCAGCAACCCTTTTCAAGGGTCTATAACCATAGTGGTTCATTGTTCTTCTATTTTATTTCCATATTTGCGACATTATGTACTTCTGTTTCTGCAGAATATTCTCACGTTTATATTGCAAACGCGTTTATGACTACCCATATTTTTGCAGGTTTTGTAAGAGAAAGCCGTAGGGAAAAGACGCTAGATACAAAACCCCTGGTTTGGTTAAATCATTTTCTAGCTTTAGCAAAAATCTTAATACCGAATGTTATATTTATTACTGTTGTTTAAAATTAATGATATTTGTGGACAGTACCTAACACCCCGAAACACTACTTGCTATTGCATGTTTACAGTTTTTTTTGTTTTACTTTTAAAACTCCGTCACATTATGTGCAATGTCGTAGGCAATTGTCAAGCCACCCGTTATACATGAACCCCGATAAAATTAAGGTTTTAGTCATCATATCCGATACTATTTTCTCTACTCACCCCTCCCTCCCCAAAAGCCTCTCCTAAAAAGTAGGCGGTAATTATTAGTGGAAAATGGCGTTCAGCTATTAGTCGCCAAAGCAGTACCTGCTATTGGAGGGGCACATGGGATTGATGAGAAGTAGTGGCCAATGAGGTTTCGTGGAATGAATGACCGGGCTTCAGTTAAAGGGGGCGTAAGAGGAGCTTGTGCCAGTCCACCGAGAAAGAGGGACCCTCCGCGATAAACACAGGCAAGCGAAAGAAATAAACACACAAATCGGAGCAACAATTCGAGATGCTGCAACAATCCGCTCTCTCTCCGTGTTAGGACACCTAGTAAGATAATTATTCCTTTCTTCGTGTGTGTTTAAAAACCATTCACAGTTTCCAGGAAGACGTAAAGGAATCTTTTCACTTCGTTTTTATTGGGATTTTTTATACAAGTGAACTACCAGTGAATAAAGACTAGTATTTGATCAGACGAGCAGTAGCCTATACGGGTTTTCTAATGTACGGATCATCGCTTTCAACTTCGCGTGCTATGGTGTTTCAATGCATGGAAGTTGTGGTTTCCGTAGCCGAATAGAACATTTAATTGTATTTTTCAACAATTAATTGGTTATACATACAAGCTGATCCGAACGAAATTCGCTGCGAGAAGCCATGTTACTGGACGCAGGTCACCAGTTCCCCGGACTGGGAGTTGGCACGTTTGCCAGGCATCACTCTGCGAGCGAGATGCAGGAGAGAGACTTGAGTTTAGCACAAAATAGCTTCGTTGACTCCGCACACATGGGTGCGTTTAAACTGAACCATGATCTTTCTCCGGGACAGAGCTCTGCATTCACCTCCCAGGCGCCCGGCTACCCTGCAGCGGCTTTGGGGGCGCATGCCGCCCATGTCACCTCCTATGCGAGTTCCCCGTTTAACTCCACAAGGGACTTTCTCTTTCGCAGCCGTGGCTTCGGAGAATCATCACCAGCTACCAGCCAGCACGCTATTTTCGGCCCCGCCGCGGGATCTCTCCATCACTCCCACACAGACAGTCAAGGCCACATTCTGTTCCCCGGAATCCACGACCAGCATGGGGCCCACGGATCCCCGAATGTGCTCAATGGTCAAATGCGACTTGGACTACCCGGAGAGGTTTTCGGGCGTTCCGACCAGTACCACCAGGTCTCCAGCCCAAGGACCGACCCTTACTCGGCCGCACAGCTTCACAACCAATACAGTAGCATGAATATGAACATGGGGATGAACATGGGAGCCCACCACCACCCGGGTGCCTTCTTCCGCTACATGAGACAGCAGTGCATCAAACAGGAGCTCATCTGCAAATGGATCGACCCGGAGCAGCTGAGTAACCCAAAAAAGAGTTGCAACAAAACTTTCAGCACCATGCACGAGCTGGTCACGCACGTCTCGGTGGAGCATGTCGGGGGGCCGGAGCAAAGCAACCACATCTGCTTTTGGGAAGAATGCCCCCGCGAGAGCAAACCGTTTAAGGCAAAATATAAACTGGTAAATCACATTCGGGTCCACACGGGAGAGAAACCCTTCCCATGCCCTTTTCCTGGATGTGGCAAGGTCTTTGCACGGTCAGAAAACTTGAAGATTCACAAGCGCACCCATACAGGTAACATTATACGATGTATCATTTTATCGAAATGTCTCTTGGGTAGTTATTTATTTCCAAAATGTAAGATACAAAGCACACTGTAGTATTAACGTCATTTTATCTTTATTCCTGTATTCTATCTGATAGCTTGCGAAATTGGCCATTTTCTAGTCCGCGAATTCGATTTTTTATACTGCCAAAATAAACATTCCCACCTACGGTGAAAGCGTAAACTACAGCTGTTAGCGAATTGGACAATTGTAAATTCGTGTGTGTCTGGAAAGAATGTTGCGTTTGTACAGTTCAGGATAAATTACATATTTTGCCAGACTCTGTGAAATTATGTTACAAGTTAAAGTTAAACTTTGAAATGGGTCAAAGCCGAGGCTAGGGCTTCTGGCTCGCTACGCATCGCGTGCGCTGAGTAGGGTATAGCAAATCCCATCAACCGATTTAATGTTTACGGGAGACTGAGCTTTTAGGATTTCATCCGAAATGCCTCGCCTCTTTTTCACCAATCGATGTTGTTACATTATTTGTCCGTTGAGGAATATTGTGTGGCTCTTCGTTTTTAATAAATTGTGTAGTGACTTATCTCAGGAACATACGAATGGGCTTTTTGTGAATGTGTGTAACGTTCTTTTTTGGTTTTCATACGCATTCCATTGATAGTGTAGGTGCAAGACGGGCTATTACCAGCCTTTCACATTTTGATTATTTTCTTGAGGGTTTTGGTTCTGCTATACGGCCATAGAATAGTTTAGGTGCTAATTAGTTACTTACTTTTAGGATTGTTTATATGCAAATGGCGCGAGCCCTGAACACCAAAAACGTGTTACCCTTATATGGAATATTTGTTATGGGTGAAATTGAATGTAGGTATATTTTAATACAAACATATTAGAATCTTAGAGTTCTGAAATACATTGAAATAAAGTAGGCCTTGAATGTGGAATACAACTTAAAATGTTAATTCTAAAACGTATCAATCGGCATTTGACTATTTCTTAAACCTACAATTTCCTAAAAAAAACTAGACCACGAACAAAGGTTGCCATATTTAAATTATGTTTGTGTTACTACTGATTTATATCCCAATGTAAGGCGTGTGAGGGAACAACCCTGCATTTACCATGACGAATAGTTATGAGCCTTTTCTTTGAAAAACTGTGATTGGAAGCATGCCATATAGTACTAAGGCATAGTTCTGTTGCAGACATTTTTCCGAGTAACTGAATCTAATATGTATGTTTTATGCCTATTTTTCTGCAGGAGAGAAACCATTCCAATGTGAATTTGAAGGCTGCGACCGGCGGTTTGCCAACAGCAGCGACCGAAAGAAACACATGCACGTCCACACGTCAGACAAACCATATCTTTGCAAAATGTGTGACAAGTCTTACACACACCCTAGCTCTCTTCGAAAACACATGAAGGTAAATGTACTTTTAGTCTTACACTTTCAGACTGATACGGGTTGTTCACGTCTGTATTTTGCGTGTTTCTGATATTTGTCACTGTTTTGCTTTTCCTCTGATTTTAGCATCACTGTACAACAGACTAACATTAGGTTATTTGTATGTTTTTCAGGTCCATGAAGCGGCTCCTTCAGCGTCCGACTCCTCGCCTGCAGCCAGTTCTGGGTACGAATCATCAACACCGCCCGGCCTCGTTTCTCCCACTACCGAGAACCAGAGCAACAACAATTTGTCTCCCGCTTCCGTAGTCCACAATAACAACAGCGGTCACAGCAGCCTATCGTCCAATTTCAGTGAATGGTATGTCTAGGACTAAACCGAAAAGCAAATACAGAACCATTGCTCAGATGCCCAGAACCATAACCAGCGCAAGAAATTCGGACCCTCGTGCACAGAGGAGAGCACGAATAGCCTACCTATTACGGACGCTTCAAAAGCTGAAAAAGCGATTCAACGCTACCAGGGAAGAAGCCTCACATACAAACAGAAGAAAATATGTAATATTGTTCAAGTTGTATTCAATATATTTGTAAATAATTATTACACGCCCTTTTTCCCATTGGTTGTGATAGTTTTTGTCAGTCTTTGGTGTATAGATGTTCCTTCAATGGTAGCTATTTCTCTAACTGGACTTTTAGTGCACATATTACGAACAAAGTTGTATTATGATGTTAAATATTGTTATCCTGAGGCAAACTGATTGTAACTATAGGCCTACAAAACATCTATAAACTGGAATGAGTGCCAAAGTCAACACTTAACTCAAACAGTCCACAATATTTTGCTTGTGAATGTATAATTTAGTTTGCTGGGCTTAACTTGTGATGTTTCGTGCTTTGCAAGTTTTCAATTGTGAAATACTATCTGGAAGATTGTGAGGAAAATAAACGTTGTGCCGTTGGATTTTCTGTATCTACATCCTTCCTTTTGTAAATATCAACTGCCATATTTATCAGTTTGTAATTAAATTATGGTATTTACTTCCTACAGATGAAACAATATTTATAAAGAATGTTTCTTTACTATAAATATGTACAATTATGACCTAAACACAGGCAGTTGTTTTGTTATGTTTTTGTTCAAAGTTAAAGAGGTGTTTTCTTCATTATTGTGATAAGAATTTTACTGCATACAAATATAATAAAAGTGTTGCAAGTGTTGAAAAGCATTCCATGTCTTGATGTCTTCTTAATACCCAGAACTCTTATGTAAAATAATTATATAAACATGTAATATAATGCCATTAAAAATGCGTGTTTTTTATTTACGAAACACAAAAAATATTTTTTAAGTGATTCAATCCACAAAATGAAATTATTGAGAACTTCATCCATTATTCAGTAAAGTGTAGTTGCTACACCCATACACTGCAAAACTGGTTTGGAGCTACTTAAAAACGTACACCAGTCACCATACAGCAAAATGTTATGTGGAACTACATGTACATGTATGCTCATATCAGTGATGGGGATTGGTGAACTGCACGCAATCTGCGTTCATTGTTAAAATGTGTTTGTTTTTCATAACCTCAGGTCTTTCCCCATCTTTCGGCAACTTTGAACCCGTCAACTCATAGGTTATAGCAAAATGTCGCATTAATTTGTCTAGAGTTGTAAGCATATTTCAGTGCTTTTTGACCGCAACTACCAGCACGGCTGTTTGCGTCAAGTTAGCCTACGCATAACCATACCGCTAGCTTTGTCTATACCTCCACTTATGGCCAAATTGTAAATTTAACTAAAATTTATGTCTACTTAAGGGTTTAAATCAGGTTACTCGAACCCGCATCTTATGTAGCCTAAAACCTATAACACAATTACTGCGTATTGAATCCCTTGTTTGTCCATGAAACCACATTGAATTAGATTTTGGAATTTAACACCTGGCAATGACTGAAATTTTCAATTGGAGATTCATTAAACGGCAGTAGCTTTTAACCGTTTTGGCACAGGCTTTACGCTTTATAGAGACCACGGTAGCCTAATCCCGAAAGGCCTGCCGAAAAAACACTCTCCATTTTGGGCATTTTAGTGAAATACAGCAGAGGTGCACAGCTAGAGCAGTCGTGAACTTGAACTTGACTCTGCCCAATAAAGGGCTCGCGCATTCTGCATGCCGAGACAAGGTTAGATGTGTAGGTCAATGCATCTGGGTCACATAATTAATACAATTGTATTGATCTATTTCAACGACTTGTGTATACTTTATTTGAGTGAGACTTTTGTTCTTTGTAATAGTAAGAAGTTTTAATTGTTTAGGAAATACAGTTTGAGTAGCCTACTTCAGACGATTTAAGTGGTTGCTGATTGATTAACTATAAATAAACAATCTTGATTTAACACTTTGTCACACTACATTCTTTTTTATCGGCATAAGTAGTTTTTTGGACAGTTTCTTTGCTAAAAAGTGCCCCCGGAAATGTTTTTACAAATAATTTTCAGTCAATAAACGTTAAAAATACTGTATATATTTCAGACAATGACAAAAAACCCACAACTTCGTTTAATGTTAGTGCACAACGTATGAAGTATAGAAAGAAGCACAGTACAGAAGTACAGAAGCAACATGTTCTTTTTCACAGTAGCGTTGCGTAGCCTCTACTGGGGTCGTTAAAGAGCCGAACACGTTATGTGAACATTGGTTTTGTCCAGTCTTTCCTCGTATTTGCACTCGTTCATCACTGGTAACCATTATAGCTTCTATAACATGCATTACGCTTCATGTATGCGTTCGTGATTTTTTGCCAACCCACCAATAACCATGAAGGCATGCAGGCTATTGTCCGTAGAAAATAAAATGACTGATGCGTGAGGAAAGTGGTTGGCCACGGGACAAAAATCTAATGTAATTCCATGAGCGATAACCGAGTGCAGGTGGCGAGTAGCTTTCTCATTTTGAGAAAACGTGAATTCTCCACGTTTTAGACTGATGTCATAAACTCAAAGCTATGTGTCCACTAATCAAGGTTGGTTTACACGTAACACTAAGAGTTCTTGTTGCGGTAATAATACTCCTTCCTAGTCCCAATCCATTCTAATCTCCACAGTAAACACACATATCGTCTTTTTTCGCATAAAGATATTAGATTGACTCTGAAAGTTATTTCATCGATACATTTTGAGTAGGTATTAATGGTACCTCATGCGTGGGGCGGAAGTGCGAGATCTCTCACTAGCTGGGCTGCTGCTGTGACCCCTCTCTCGGAAGATGATATGACCTGTGGAGACCATGAAAAGGTCAAAGGTCAGCCCCACGCAGCGCGTCGATGACGCTTTATCCAAGTCGCATGCTGCGTTGCTATTGATCCGCGGTGGAGAAGGATGAGCTGGGAGAAAATACTAGTTTTCTGAAAGGAAAACTATAGTTAGGGCCCCAGGGCCTGACTGTAAGGTGATATTGGGAAAATAAGAGAGAATACATGTTTTCCTTTGCTGTCAGCTCCACTGGCCCTTACTGTAATGTAATCTGTAATTTGTATGTGGTAGGCCTATATTATTTCAACATGTTTCATTTCAAACAAGATTTCTAGCGTTTAGAGATGATATTTAAGACTTGAGAAAAAGTGTACAAATGCTAATACTAACACAATTTCCCAATAGGAGAACAAGCCATTGAAAGAAAAGTTGAACAAGTCATGAAGTATGATCATTTAAAGAGATTACATCCTACTTTGCCAGTATTAATGCTGAATTATAATATATTTTTGTACCCTATGAGAAGAGGCAGACATTCAAGTCTGTGGGAAGGAGGTTATGTTATGTGTGTGGTGTGGCTGTGGGTGGATCGAAGTTAGAAAAGGGGTGGTATAGAAGTTGTGGGTGAGAGTGTGTGTATGGATGGTGTTTGTTGAAGGAATTACATGCATGGCTTTGCTAGCGCCTTTACTCCAGGTAGATAAAAATGATGGCCAACATTCTATGATGTCATGTGAAAAAACACAACAACATTACCCTCTTGAAAATCATTGAGTTCATATTGAAAATGAATACGTTATTCTGGGACATCTTTTAGTCAACAATAAAGGGAAGATATTAGCATTTATCAGATTTGTTTGCTTAACATTAATACATTTCCTTTGCTGTCAATCACAACATAAATGTAAATCATAACCTTGTTAGCTACATGTAGACCTTTGCCAGAGAACAACCGTTATTCTCTATTAAATAAACTTTAAAAATATTTAATACACTATATTTAAATTGAACATACGTTAATTTATCTTTAATTTAATTTCAACAAAATTACAATTTAGAAACAATAACAACAAATGTTAAGAAATGTCTCACACAAACATAAATCTCATAAAATGTGTTTACTGTAATGTTTTCCGAATTGTGTCAAACTGAAGAAAATTAGTAATAGGAAAAAGTGATTTATTCTGGCAGTTTGTTCTGGTTCTGCAGTGCCTTTATTTGACAGCAAAGTCATACACATCGGTGAAAAGTGAAATCACAGGCCATCGCCAAACTGTGCAGTGTCAACGTGTTAGTATCCTACCCCGTACTTTTAAGAGTTAATTTGACTAGTGGAAAAATAATTACTGCATACGTTCTGCAATGCGCATTTGATTGACACATACCTTCATTATATCTTTTTATCCGTTATATGGAATTGATAGGATGATCACGCCATCCACTGGATAGTCTACCAACCACTACATTTTGGTTTGGCATAAAAAAGCATAATACATGAGGTAAGCCGGTGTGACTATATTGGATTCATGTATAATGTTATTATATCGGTTTGGTTGACATTGCCGTTTTCTAATAGTTGACCACATAAAGGTACAATCACTTTTCATTCGTGCTGTCCTTTTTAAAGTGTCAGATGCTTTTTAAAGATGGGTAATCCTCAACCCTACAGGGAATAATAGCATTTAATCAAGACTTCTAATAATAAGAACATATCTAAACTTCGTCAATGTTTGGGCCTTAAACATTACGTTTAAAACACAAATCCTGTTTAATTCCAATAAAAAAATCGGTTGACTATAGTTTGACGGGAAATGTACTGACATCAGTGTCAGTCACCGTGCCATGATTGCAGTAGGTGTATATTGTTCCCGACTGTAAGAATCAGCATTACCCCAATATAGCGTTTAGCGCGTATCTTATTGACATTAATCTCGTTTACAACGTTCAGTTGCTGTTAGATTGAAATACATTTGATATATTCTGTGAACATTTTGGCCCGTAGCCACTTAAAATCTATGTATGTACGCCTATAGCTCATGTTTATCACAATTCTTTACAACATTGTTTGAAGGCCTAAACCCTGTGTTGATTCAAATGGTAATAACAACAATCTATACCAATTAACGTTGTCTTATATTTTACAGCTTTGTGCTCTGTTGTAAATAAATATGTTATTTTATCAGGAAATTCTGTTTCATTTTACATTTATTTCCACCGTTTTTAGGTTTTCTATGAACCAGGTACGATACTGTTGTGTAAAACGAATACAAAAGCAACAGGTGTGGTCTCTTTTTGTTTTAGTGGGTAGATAGGCTCCACCACTGCTCACATAATCATTACGTATTTTTATTGTTTTTGCAAAGCTTTTACTGCTTGTTGCAATCAATGGGAGACAGGTGAAGTGGATACAGAAGTGATGGGTGGAGACGGGATTTTAACCATGTTCCCGAGGGGGAGCCTTATATGTGTACGTGTAGGCTACCATACATCATTTCTAATGGAACTTTCAATCAAGCATCAAAGTTATTATACTTTGGTTCTGCGTTACAGTAGATGGGTATATTCGAATATGCCCGGACATCATGTCCAGTGGCGACTCCGGATTAGCTATGTAGTATAGGGGCGGTGCCAAATGGAGACGCATTTTGATATCAACAGGAACGCATGGCGGTCCCATGAGGCAGTCCTCGCTCAAATAATAACATGTATTCTAACCTTCCGAACATTCTTTCTCCTTCACAGTATTATTTGTTCATATGTATCATATCAAAAGACTACAAAGCGTCATAGCACTAATTACGTACCCGTGACTATTTGGCAAAATGCTATTATAAACATTTCAGTAGTGCTATTAAATTCAATATCAACATATTTCTGTGCTATAAGTCCTTAATGATTCGCCATTACGTCCAGTGTCAACATATGAGAAATGCTGTTAACCGATCGAAAAAGTGCTTGACTTGGGCCGGAACCGGATCTATTTTTAGGCGAACAACATTCAGGTTACTTTTTTAAACCAAAGAGCCATCGGGGGCGTTTGGGATGGGGCGGGTGGGCTGGGCCAACCCAATTGGTGGGGCCCGCCCACCAAGCGCTCATTATGTGCAAATGTTCCTAGGATGATCATAATTTTGTGGGCTGCGGACTTTTAAATCTTTCTGTGTTTCTATCGCTCTGGCGGCCAAAGGTCAACACAATGGCCACTCCTATGGACCAAACCAATATTTCAATATGTAATGGGATTGGTCGACGGACAGTGCTGCTCTATCACACAGGCAGATTTCCTGTCATACCAATGTGGAGTTGTCTTACAACAGTTGCAGAAAACAACACACATGATATTGCGTGGTATTCCTTATAATGGTATTTTAAATCTAGTGATATTATCTGTCACTGTTGGTAAATGTTTAATGTATGCTAGCTAGCTAACCAAAGTATTGTGTAAATTAGTTACTGATAATTGGAATGATTTGTTAATGTAAGTAATCCTCTTACTTTTCTCAGGCTCTGTATCGGAATTTGGTATAGTCAACCAGAGCCTGGGAAAAGCGAGAGGATTGAGACAGGGTTTAACAGACAGTTGAAATGAATACAGATGGGTCCACCAGTAGTATATTAGCCGACTTCACAAGTACATTTTCAGAAATGGAGGCAAATACAGTACCAAGTAAGAAACATTTTATGTTGCATCCACATTTGAAATGAGGTCAAGTTCAAGCATTTCACTCCTGGGATAGCAACAAAAGGTGGAATAAACTGTAAAAATCAAACTATGTAATTGTTAAGGCGTTGTAAATTTAAATTCAACAATGATTTAACAATGAAAGTTTTTTAGATTTCCTCCGGGGCTCCGGGGGTTCCTGTGTATGCGTTAAGCTACTTTAATAAAACAAGCCACATTAACCCATCTCATGTGTCATTTGTCAGCTCTGGCACTTATTTTATCCCAAGTCCATCGCTGAATCGAACCTGACTGCTAATCCATTGAAAATAAACCAATGTTTTTGTAGGTGAATTGTATTGGTTAGAAATTGCCTTTTTTGTCTTTGTGGTCTTACCTTTAAAGTTTATCTTAACCCTAACCTCAGTAGGCCTACTGTGGTGGCTAACCTGAACCCGTAGTTAGCATAAACCGTTAAATGTTATTTGTAAGGAGGAACTTTTCATTTCGTCAAGGAATGATGCAATAGCGAGTCATTGAGGACCAACAGCACTGGGGAAATGTTGATAGAGAAGATGATTGCACCGATTTATGTTCAAACAGAACAGAATCACGGTTTACAAAATAGTTCAAACTAACATAATTCCAAAAGGTTTTTGGTTACAAGATTATTATTTATTTGAGATAAAATAGTTTGAAGGGACCACAATGCATCTGTTTTGATTGAACAATAAATCACCCCTTGGCTTTTGAGCACTACAGGAGACCGTCTTTAAACGGGCCATGCACAAGATTTTTACTCTGTTACTACCATGAATTCAAGTTTGAATGAACAGAAGACATCTGCAGTTAATGTTACAAGGTAATATTTATGTTTTTTCTCCAAAACCTTTTCAAAAGGAAGCCCCAAAGATATTCATCAATCGTCTTTCAGTTTGCATTGACTTGCAATCTAATACTGGCTTTAGCTAGTGGTAAACGTTAGAGGCAGAATTCTACATTGTGCCTATTTAATAGGTGGTCGGCTGTTGCATCTTCATTTTTCTGTCAAGATAACCAACTAATTACCTAAGCAAGAAGAAGCCCTATACCTTTTACCATTGTTGTAGATTTGTTTCTTGCTTGTTTGCCAAACTATCCCAATAAGGAGTGCCAACACAGTTTACCAATGGGCAAATCCATTGGATAGATATTTTAGGACACTGATCTGTAGAGAGGATAACTTGTCCAATTATTGATTATTATCGAGATCTTCCGAAATCAATCTACAAAAGTTGTTTCACAATTAACAAGGTTAAGATAATACAAAGTGTTAACTTAAACCTGACTAAACCTGGCTGAAGTTAGCTTAAAGAGGATATCAAAAGTCTACACAACCTTATTGATAATACTGCCTCTGTTTACATAAAGGCCCAAAACAAGACAAATTAGGTTTTGAGCTTTTTTCACATTTAGTTAAATATTGTAATTAAGAGAAAAACAAATAGATAATTTCTATTCAAAATTATGAAAATAAAATAAAACTGTCAATGCCTTGTATACATGTACACAACCCACAAATGATACTTAATGGAAACACCTTTGGATTTTATTAAAACAGTTGGTATGTTTAATAAGAACCTTGCACACATGGATTTTGACATTTTTTTGAAACTTTTATTTGTATATGAGTTCAAGCTCAGTCAAACTGCAAGGGGATCTCCTGGGTAAAGCTCTTATTAAGTGAGTACAAATATTGTTCTCATGTTAAAAGTTAAATTTCTTTATTAACTCCAGCTTTATGGCAGAGAGGAGCAGAGTTTTATTGTGTCGCAGATCCAAACCAGAGCCCCTGCCACTGAAAATAAGCAGCCCCATAGCACAATGTTGTTGCCACAATGCTTGACAATAGGAACAGTGAACTTTAGGTGATGAGCCATTGGCTTTTTGTCCAAAAATATTTGGATTTGGGGCATATAGGTTCTAACACATCAGACCATAACACAGTCTTCTATATGGTTTTGATAGATTTGATATGTCTTCTTGCAGAATGTATCTGGGCTTGCGTATCTTTGAGTAAGAGATGGCTTCATCTTGTCACTCTACTCCACTGCTCCAACATGAACAGTTCATGCAAACATTTCCCACAGCCCCTTTAAGATTGATGTTGGCCTTTTGTTAGTCTCTCTGACAATTCTAAGGAAAAGGTCCTGATCTCTTTTATGTCCTGGTCAATCAATCAATCAAATATATTTAGTTGAGCTTCTATTTCTAATTCTAGGTGTGCATATTTCTTCTTCTTCCTTCAGAGTTTTCTAAGATACAACCCTGTGTCCCAAAAGTTTGCATGCTGCATAAAATGCATATAAAAACAGAATGCAATGAATGAAAAACAGCAAATCAAATGTTGAAACTGAGAGTTTTTGATGTTTTTGGAAAAATGCCTCTCCATTTTGATCTTTCAAAACATCTTTCAAAACATGTTGGTGCATGTGTTGCTTCACCTCTTCTTTAAACAATATTTTGTAAGCATTTGGGGACTGAGCAGATCAATTGCTGTGGTTATGAAAGTGAAATGTTTTCTCATTCCTTTTCTCAAATCGTGTACTACATACTTTCTATTGCAAGTGCATACTGGAGTACCTGGAGTGAAATATGGCGATGCCTTCCTTACCCAGCCAATGAAAATGCAAATTCCGTAAACATGACAGCAGCGTTATGCAAGCATTGTTTCCAAGCATGTGTAGCAAAAGGATGCAACACAAACAACCTTGCTATACATTTTATTCACCCAAACCTCTATAAAGAGTTTAATGAGCAACATTAAACAGGTTTTGTGAAACAAATCCTGCTGAAAATAGTAATAAATTAATCCTGTAATTAAAATAATGAATTATAAATATAATAATAAATTATTACCCTAACTCCTCCTACAGTTCTTGCACTAGGGAGACATGGGAGACATGGTAAAAAAAACAGGTATCAAAATGTAGGTCTCACTTCCAATTGCATTGTTTTGTGGAAGGTTTCGTGGCAAGGTTTAGAAAATATTCATGTTTTTGTGGCAAAAAATATAGCTACACTGGCTACAAAATGAAATGGCACTGACTTCGAACATGGGATTTACTTTGTCATGGGATTTACTTTGTCAAAGGTAAGGCAAAAGTTATTTTGCTACCATTTTGCCAGCTATTCCGTCTTTATTATGCGGGAGATAGGTCGCTAGCTATTTGAATGACGGTTGCCTAGCAACTTATGTAAGCAAACATTCCAGAATGAGGCCATGCAAATGGCTGCCGGATCGGAAGTTGCAAGTAATGCTAGCTAGCTACAATACTGTTCATGCAGTGTCAATGAAATGGCACTGACTTCGACCATGGGACTTACTTTGCCAAGGTAAGGCAGCCTTTTTGTCAGCTATTCAGTCTTTTTAATGCGGGAGATTGGTAGCTAGCTAGGTAGCTAACAGGACATATCTTTGTTTTTGTATTTGGGAGTCGCCAGCTAAGTACCTGTGTTAATTTACTGCCAGTACACAGCTGGACACCGGACACAGCTAGTGCGACGGCAACCCCACTTTACAATTTATTTGGAATTGTAGCTGTTTTAGTTTTTTTGCAATAGCAATTGCCTCAAGCACAACAAGTGTGGTCTCTGCTTCGCTGAAGCAGAATTTTTATGATTCAATAATTAGTATTGTTATAGTATAAAGTACAGCTTTACTTGGTATCAGTATTGAAGTCAAAATAACAACGCTTGAGTGCAGTCTGAGGGCCTGTTGTCTGAGAAACCTGTTGTCAGTTTTCCAAATTAGTTGTAGGATCAGTTTGTTTTAGCATTACACTACCTTGTATGTCGATTTTTGCCTCTGTCCTAGTTTTTTTAAAATTGTTGCTGGTATCAAATTCAAAGTGTGCATATATTTTTCAAGAAACAATATTTGTCCTTATTTTCAACTTTGGATATGTTGTCTTTGTACTATTTGTTTTTATTTAATGTAGGCACATCATGGCGAATTTTGAAGAGAACCAAAACATTTGCAATGAGTTTCAGAATCATCCAGTGACAGATACGATACAATACATGATCTGGGAAATCTGCATAGCTGCTGCAAATGAGTGAAATAACATATGAAATAACTTATTTATTAATTCATTTAAAATTTATTTTAATGCTCAACGTACAGTACATTTGTCAGTGCATTTGGAACACATGCATATATTGTTGTATTTTAAACCTAAAATGTTTCATTATATGTGTGGCATTATCAGTTTATAAAGCTTAACCAGGGGCAGATGGACACAAATCCTTATTCCATTTGATTGACAGGCAAATTTGTGTTTATTTACTTTCATCATTTATTTATTATTTAAGTTCTAATGATTCTATCAATGTCATAATTTGGCATACGTTTGTGTGATTGGATCAACTGGCCAACAGTGGATTAAAGATTCTCAGACAACTTACAGTGTGTACAACTCAGCCAAGTATGACTGGTCTTAAGGTCTCTGGTCTCTCTCTCTTTTCCACTGTCCCTCGGACAAGGCTTGTGTAGTGTTTATATGGAAGTCTATTTACAGTCAGCCTTTCTGTGTAACTAAGGCCCTGCGTCCTTTTATCTTGACTCAGCGGCCGCCTTTCTCACACAGATGAATGTGTTTCTGTGAAAGAGCCGGAATGGCTGTCACTTCTCCTGGCATGACGCAGAAACAAACAAAACCTCCTACTCCTTCAAGGAAACTGGCGCAGGCGCCTCCCACCGGACACAAACACGACAGAGTTGGTTGCACAAATAGCCTGAAAAGCCAAACACTCCCTTTCATGCAGAAAGGCCTGGCACGACTTTACTCTTGTGGAGAAAGAAAAATACAAAGTGAGGGAACTGCGGAGTAAAGTGGCACACTTGAGGTGGATTGAGGTGGGCTTTTGTTGTGGGTTCTCTAGTGAAGTGCCAGAAGAAGAATTCTGACTAATCACGCTTGCATAAGTCGACACAACACCTAGCCAATTATGCATTTTGCCATTATGACAAATGTGCTCTACATATGATATATTTTCTGGACTGTTCTGTTTTAGAAAGCCGGGTCCCTTCTAGACATGGACAAGGACTTTAAAGATGAATCAGTCAAAAAATCTGGACTGTTACAATAGGATATTATCTCAGCAATATTCAACCAAACGCCTTTGCTCACGGGGACGACCGTGAGACAAAATGTAAGGGTTTTAGCAAAGGTTTATCTCACACACTCACACAAACACACAAATACACACACACACAGAAGTAAAAAAACATCTGTGGACATTTTCAATTTCCCTGCACCTGTAAACATGGTGTTTTACCTCAGTGTCTTTGATCTTTAAACAAAGCAGCATTTTGCCCCAGGAGTGCAGTCAGTTGTCTGTAGCTCTAGTTGCTCGGTGCCTTCTACTGAACCAGGGTAGTACTGGAACAAATGCACACACTGTCAGGGTTTCCCCTGACTTGACTCGTTTTCCGCCTCTGCTTCACCCCCTGGGGGCTTTGAGCGATTTGCTCATCACTGTACCAAACCATCCAGTCACCAATCACACACTCAACGACTCACACCTGTCCCTCGTCAATAATCACCAACCCTACTTAGCTTCCTGGTTTTCGACACCACCTTGTCGATTCAAACTAAGTGCTACACTTGTTTCACCAAGACTAGGACTTTAGTTATTTGACTGCTGCATTACACTGCAGTACATGGC
>JACXGK010002299.1:40915-56605 GCA_016801125.1 Novumbra hubbsi | reverse complement strand
CCCTAGACTTTCTTGGTTTGGGTGCGTAACATTGCCAAATGTCAGCTTTTAAACCTTTATCACTTGGAAAGGATCTGCGAAGAGAAGTAGGACAAAATCCTTCCTGAGATGTTTGCAAACTGACCTCTGTGATCGCCAACAAGGGTTTTGCCACCAAGTACAAAGTAATGTTTTGCAAAGGGGTCTAATACTTATTTCACTGAGTAAAATAAAAGTATAACTTATTTGAAATGTGTTTTTCTGGATTTTTTTTTTGTAATTCTCTTACTATTCAAATAGACCTACCATTACAAATATAGACTGATAATTGTTTGTCAGTTGGCAAATGTACAAAATCAGCAGGGGATCACATTTTTTTTCTCCATTGTAAGTGCTTAGCTCTGTGTCCAGTCACTCTTTGATTGTTTCATATATAACAAAAGCTTTTATCCATGGGTTTATTCCACACCACCTTGTGCCTTATTGCTTAAAAAGATCTTCATTATCAAAGAAAAAAAGAACCAACTTTGACGGTATTTTAATTAAGTGGGTGAGAAGGGTTTGTCTGTTTAATAAAAATTAAAGTAAATACTGTTACGTAACAGTTGAATAAAGGTACTTCTGGATCATCATATTTATGTATGAATATACTGTATTTTATTTGCTGAATGATGGTACAACTTTGCACGGTAATTTAATTTTATAGGGACCATAAATTACAGTTGATTTAAATAGCATTTTCCACTGCACTACTAAATCATTGTATTGTTATTATACGTAAAATAACCGTGGTCTTCCTTCACACCGCGATATTGTAGATCTTCATTATGGGATTGGACCATGTTTTAGGCTTTGAAGTATAACTACTGCATTACACTTAAATAATACCATTGTAATAGCAGCATAGGGCATGCAGTTGGACTTTGCCAAATAACTGATCTGATAGTCTGAAGATTGATCTTTTCGCCTAACCTGATGTATTCTTCTAAATTAATGTTGCTCAATTGTTAAATAAATTACTAAAACTTAAATGTGGTAAAACTGAAAAACAAAGAAAAAATCTAAGACTATTGTAGAAACAAATACCATGGTACTTTCATTTAATTTAGGTCACTGCCATGCCAGAAAACATACTGGTATTTGCATGCCATGATAACAATTAAAAGCATTCCTAGTTCCTTGGAATGGAATAGAATAGAATTCATGCCAGCGCAGTTACATGTTCTTCTAATAGGTATTGCATGCTCTTCCTAGAACAAACAATCTATTTGTAAGTACAACAATAGGTCATGCCATAACAGCAAAATGTACTTGCTAAACTATCAGAATATGAAAATGCGCTTTTTCCCTATCAATGTGTGTTGCTGTAAAGACAAAGCTTATAAATAAATAGACACATTTGGTAATGAACAATTTACATAATTTCCTTTGTTCCTTTATACAAAAGCAATAGCAAGTCCTCTGTAATATTATAAGTTAGGATTTTAAATAAACATAACATATGCATACCCATCATGCATTTTATAACCAGGAAGTAAGTCAAAGACAGTTCATTTAATATTAAAATACAATACTGAAATCATCCTTACCTCATTCACTGTTGTTTATTCAGTGCTGCTTTCTTGATGTATCAGGTTTAAACACACACAGCTGTCTGGGTGTTGAACTGTCTTTGGCCTCACCCCCTAAGTTACACACCTTTCTCTGGAAATGGTGTTGTGGAAAATGCCCTTCACAACTCATAAAAGAAGAAGAAGTTTAGAGAAATTCAGAGATCCAGAGGTTGTAAAATCAAAATAGACTTTAATGAAGATTCACAAAGCCGAGCAGTTTCTATAGAAAAAGGCAGGGTGATAAGGTGGTGATTGGATGCCATCCCAGAGAACAGGTTTACAGTCTTTCTGGTGAGGACTCATGAATGATGACCTCGTCTTTTAGTGTTCTTTGTTTCCAAGTGTGCTTATACTACACTCAGTACATACTTGATTTGTGAATCCATACTGATTGACATTATTTATTAAAACATGCAGTTTAATACATTCATTGTTAATGAGTATATGACATCTTATGGATACGAATAACAAAATGATTTGTCATGTAGTGGTCTATTTAACATCTCTGTATACAACAGCAGTATAAAATGGATGCCCGTAAAATCCAGACAAGTCTCAGACATCAACAAGATCCCATACTTATATTTCCTCCTAAACGGTGGTGCAACAACTCTCTAATGCTTGCACAAATGACATAATGGAACAAATCTGACTGACGAAAATCGGTGGTAAAGCCAACTGGTCACAGTACTTACAGTGGTCAGATATATAACGAGAAAACAGACCCATTACTGTGTGGGTTTTCATGAAATCTATAGTACATTTCTTGTCACACTACAATAACTGTTTTAGCTAAAGATTATTTTGGTCAAGTTAGCGCAAAATAACCTATTGTAATTGTCTGGGTCTGGGAAAATAAAATGTTTTTGTTAATTCTAACTACTGTCAACTCACATTTATTTTGGAACAAACCAAACACATGCTAACTACTTTGAAATACCATTACTGTGCAAATAAATCACTCAAAACAAACATAATGACACATGAAACCAGCTAACATTGTATGTACCAGGTATTTAATATTCATAGTTTTATTACTAAACATAAAACAATTATTGCTTTGTATAAATGTTGAATGTGTGTATATACACAAATAAAATAGAAATATTTATTAGCAGAGATTGGATGTTTCACCAAAATGTACTTAACAATATTGCTCCATATACTCAGTTGGTATGTGATGATTTATAACACATGGTAGCAATACTGTAAAATGATGACGCATGAACGATGATGTGTCATGAACAAGATCTCTATTCTACCAGCAGAACCTTGACAATGGTCTCCTTCTTGCCAGTGCAGTTGTCACGTTCCCACCCAGAGGCACGCCTCCTCCTGGTGCTGGCAGGGTCTGGCGGTCATCATCTTCTGCCTTCTAGCTGCCATCGTTCCCCATCACCCCATGTCCCCTGGCCCGTGAAGGCAGCACGGACCGGATCACCGTCACCTGTCTAATCACACACCTGCCCCTGATTACCCTGTGTATAAGTGTTTCCCCTCTTCCCTGTTCAGTGTGTGTAAATGTCTTGTGTGTTACGTGTTTTCGCACATTATGGCTTTATTATTGTGAAGTACTGTTCATACATTTAGGTCATTAATAAAAGACATGTTTTCGCCACTCCTGCGCCTTTTGTCGGTTTCCTTACCACACGTCACAACAGTCCTTCTTTTTTGGGAAATTTTACTACTAATGTTTTTTTGTTGATTGACACATTTTACACAAAACATTTGACTTTTTGTATTCATCTTGTAGATTCTAGATATGTCCTTCTCTTTCTTCCAAACCTTTTACTTATTGTATTCATCTTGTAGATTTTAGATATGTCCATTCCAAACATGCCACACTTTCCACTGAAGGAGGATGAATGAGTGAACCACTATCTGGACAAGAGTCCCAACTATTTAAAAACCACAAACATTCTTATGAATTGTTGTTGAACTTTATATCTTCATAGTTTACGATCCTACCTCCTTTGGTCTCTACCTCCTTCTGCTCCCAAGACACCTTCCCATCTATTTCCATATAGTGGCTGACTTTTACGGTGCCCGTTTGGGGAAGTTTGCATGGCAAACCCTTTGACGCCTCTTTGTAGAGAAGCTGTTTCATGTCAGCTGGACTGGGTTGAGCCATGACTGGAACCACTGCCTTACCCTGTGGTACCTTGGGACAGGGAGTTGGGGATTTCTTGACCTCAGGTTTTGGAAATGCTGCCAGATCAAACCTTGACGGGGAAGGACACCGCTGTAGGGGAAGGTCTGGTAGCAGAGTCATCTTGACCTCTGGCTTTGGAGATGCTGCCAGATCAAACCTTGACGGGAAAGGAGACCACTCTAGGGGAAGGTCTGGTAGCAGAGTCATCTTGACCTCAGTCTTGAACAAGGCTGCACGCGTCATAGTCTCAGGTCTTCGTGTGTGTTGTACTGGAGCTTGAGGAGGTGCCAATTTTTCTTTCACCTCTGTGCTAGGAAGGGGTTTTTGAATATTTGCCATTTGTTGTCCCCTGTTGTTTCCACCACTATCATTTGACCTTCGTATCTCAGGGATGACCTGAGTCATTGTGGCCCGCATTCCGGGGTCACTCTGCACCATCCTACAAACAGCGTTACAGTACTGTTGGCCTTGACGACTGAGGGTCTCCTGGATCTTTGCTGGACAGACACTCGGGGTATGCAGCCGGACTCTGGCACAGAGTTCAGCAATGATTTTACCCATTGCCCACACATCTGAGCGCTGGTCTCGTGGGCTGGTCCCCTGCAGGACCTCAGGAGGAGAGTAGGCCTCGTTGCCCATGTTCATTGCAGAACTGAGGCCATTGCGGGAGAATTTGGCCAGTCCCATATCAATGATCACAGCTCTGAAACTTCCATGCTCTATCTGCAAGAGAGGATTTGAGAGAGGTGAATAAGTATAATTGTACATGTTCTAATAATTTCCTGTGATACTGTCCTATATTTCCAACAACTATCATTATATACTTCTTCATTGTTGGATAATTATTGAAGAACATCTGAACAACAAACAAATATGTTCCTGTCTCACCATGATGTTGTCAGGCTTGAGGTCCTGATGGACGATGTCTTTGCTGTGCAGGTGATGTAGTCCTTCACACATGCCTGTGATGATGGTAGCCTTTATAGATGGAGTCAACTGTGGGAAACAAAGGATTTGTAATTTACAGATCTACTTAAAAGATGTTCCCAGTGTAATTCATATGAAAACCATATATTTTACACTGTAGATATTCAAATTTACAGAAATTAGCAATTACATACATAGACAGCAACAGTGACACATTGTATAATGGGTCAGTCATGTCATCCTCTGGGAACTTACACTTTGTTTGTAGCCAAACCAATCGCAGACTAATACAGATATGACTTCATATAAAATAGATATAACTACATAGGGACTTCTGACTTAGCAGAAAATAAGCTTCTGTATATAATGCTGGGAAAGCCTCCTTAAAATAAACTTGGATCACATATTTTGGATGTTTTGTTTTTATGAAGTTGCTGACATGGAGAGTGACAATGTGTTTCCACTGTGTGGAAGAAGTAGAATGTAAAAACCTACTTGTATTTTAGATGTTTGTGATTTGAAGATGGTTGTCTCCAATTCTTCTCCAAAGATGAACTCCATGGGAATGATCCACTTTGAGTCCTTGAGTATTGGATTACCCAGAAGCTTCACAATATTAGGATGTACAGCTTTACTGTTGTTCCAGGTCAGAGAGAGAATGAAAGAAAGCATGGAGAAAGATTGTTTTGAGAACAATGAAGTGTACATACAGGACAACCAAGCTCCCCTGTATATACATCTGCAAAATCATCATAATTTCTGACTTCATGTCCACGTAGCATATTGCTAGCACATGTCTGTCGTACTTGTATACTTGACACTCTCTGTCCAAGTCTCTTCTGTTGATTAAATGTTGTGGTACTTTCTTGATTGCAGCCCAGGAGTCCTTATACTTCTCTCTGTATATCTTCCCAAAGCAGCCAGCAGCAAGTGTGCTGGTGGAATACGCCATCTATGGATTTAATGGGAAATGAGATCAATGTATAAAAATATAGCATTTACATCTGAATAACATTATCATAGGACTATTGTTAAAGTAGGTACCAGTTAAGTGCACAATAAAATATTCTCAATGTTACAAAGATCATTTTAATCTGTGTGCTTTGAATGCTGAATGCTGATTGACTTATAGCCATGATATATGACTCTGTATGCATCAGGTATGACATCCTGTGATATTTTACTGCTCTTATTGCATTGGTGATTGATTTGTAAAAGCAAAAAGGCATCTCAGGGGTTTGTGATATATAGAAAATATACCAAAAATACAGTGGAGAAAATAATATTTGATTCCCTGCTGATTTTGTACATTGACAAAGAAATAATCAGTCTATAATTTTAATGGTAGGTTCATTTGAACAGTGAGAGACAGAATAACAACAAAACAATCCAGAAAAACACACTTCAAAGGTGTCTTTTATACCTGTATAAAAGACACCTGGAAGCCAGAAATCTTGCTGATTGATAGGGGATCAAATACTTATTTTACTGAGTAAAATGCAAATCAATGTATAACTCATTTGAAATGTGTTTTTCTGGATTCTTTTGTTGTAATTCTCTTACTTTTCAAATAGACCTTTCTGTCCAAATAGACCAGCAGGGAATCAAATATTTTTATTTTTAAGTACTTAGATCTGTGTCCAGTCACTCTTTGATTGTTTCTTATATAAAAAAAGGTTTTAGCCATGGGTTTATTCCACACCACCTTATGCCTTATTGCTTAAAAAGATCTTCATTATCAAAGAAAAAAAGAACCAACTTTGACAGTGTTTAAATTAAGTGGGTGAGAAGGGTTTGTCTGTTTAATAAAAATGAAAATAAATACTGTTATGCAACAGTTGAATAAAGTTACTTCTGGATCATGGTATTTATGTATGAATATACAATATTTTATTCAATGAATGATGGTACAACTTTGCAGAGACAACGGTAATTTATTTTTTACAGCGACCAGCAATTACAGTTGATTTAAATAGCATTTTCCACTGCACTACTGAATCATTGTATTGTTATTATACATAAAATAACCGTGGTCTTCCTTCACACTGCGATACAGTAGATGTTTGCTTCTAAATTAATGTTGCTCAATTGTTAAATAAATTACTAAAACTTAAATGTGGTAAAAATCTAAGACTATTGTAGAAACAAATACCATGGTCCTTTCATTTTATTTAGGTCACTGCCATGCCAGAAAACATACTGGTATTTGCATGCCATGATAATGACTAAAAGCATTCCTAGTTCCTTGGAATAGAATAGAATAGAATTCATGCCCGCACAGTTTCATGTTTGTCTAACAGGTATTTCAAGCTGTTCTCAGAACAAACAATCAATTTGTAAGGACAACAATAGATCCTGCCATAACAGCAAAATGTAATTGCTAAACTATCAGAATATGAAAATTTACTTTTTCCCTATCAATGTGTCTTGCCGTCAAGACAAAGCTTATAAATAGACACATTTGGTAATGAACAATTTACATAATTTTCTTTGTTCCTTTATACAAAAGCAATAGCAACTCCTCTGTATTATTATAAGTTTGGACTTTAATTGAACAAAAAGTATGCGTACCCATCATGCATTTTATATACAGGAAGTGAGTCAAAGACAGTTCATTTAATATTAAAATACAATACTGAAATCATCCTTACCTCATTCACTGTTGTTTAGTCAGTGCTGCTTTCTTGATGTATCAGGTTTAAACACACAATAACTCAGCTGTCTGGGTGTTGAACTGTCTTCGGCCTCACCCCCTAAGTTACACACCTTTCTCTGGAAATGACAGAAGATGTGAAGAAACAATGTGGCCCCCAGGTACTGGAAGTTAATGGCAGAGAATGTGAATGTGATCTGTCGCAGATTAAAACAGTATTTTAGATTAGATTCAACTTCATTGTTATTGAACAGTACAAGTACAGAACAACAAAATGCAGTTTGCATCCAACCAGAAGTGCAAAAAAAGCAGTGCAAAAAGTTGTGCAGAAATGTTATGAAGGGCAGTGTGTTGATGTACAGGTGCCCCAGTGTATGGGCCTATAACTGAAGCACAGTGTGCAAATGGCATGGTTAAGTACTGTGCAATAAGCAAAGTACAGTGTATAGATGTGCAAATGGCATGGTTAAGTAATGTGCAATAAGCAATGTACAGTGTATAGATGTGCAAATGGCATGGTTAAGTAATGTGCAATAAGCAATGTACAAAGTGCAGATGTGCAGTTGGCAGTACAAACGGAGTGCATTAGTGCAAGGGTCAGATGAGGTGTTCAGGTGTAAATATGCAAAGAAGTACAGACAGTATACATTGTGCAAATGGCAATAATGGCAATTATGATAAGGTAGTATGTGCATAGCAGGAGGAAGCCTATCGTCGAGACACAGAGTTCTGTAGGGTAACAGTAGCTGGGAAGAAACTGTTCCTAAGCCTGCTGGTGTGAGAATGAAGAGACCGGTACCGCTTGCCAGATGGCAGGGGGGCGAATAGTTTGTGACTCGGGTGAGAGGGGTCCCTGATGATGCCACGAGCTCTCCGCAGACTGTAAGGACCGGACTAGCGGGGGCGAGGAAGGGACCCAAATGCGTGAAGAAATAGTGAATAGGAAACCGGCTGGGCCGGGTTGGCTGGATGAGGGGTGTGTGGAAGGAGGCTCGGATACAACGAGCGTGATGAAATCTGTACGGATGAGCGGAGAACGCTGAGGGATCGTATATAACGAGCTAAAAAGTACTCGGACGAAACGAGCTGAGTAGAACAGCAAAATAAGAACTGTGTAATGCAGGAGCCAAAAAACTAGCAGGTACCGTGGACGTAGTAACTGGTTTGAACTGGCAGTGATGAGCGGGGCTGGGGTGCTTACCGATGAGAGGAATGGAGAACAGGTGTGTGTGGTTAGTGACTGAGTGCTTGGTGACTGGTGTATGAAGTAGCACTCCAGGGCCACTAGAGGGTGCGCTAGGACCGGCGGTTTTCACCACCCGCTGCAAGGACTTGCGGTCGGCCGCAGAGCACCCGTTGTACCGAACTGTGGCACAGTTAGTCAGGATGCTCTCGACTGTGCAGCGCTAAAAGTTTACCAGGATGTTGGTAGAAAGGCTGGCCTTCTTTAACTTCCTTAAGAAGTACAGGCACTGCTGCACCTCTTTTACCAGGCTTGAGGTGTTGAAGGACCAGGAGAGGTCCTCGGAGATGTGAACACCCAGGAATTTGAAGCTGGCCGCACGTTCCACCGTGGTCCCATCAATGTGGACTGGGGCATGGATGCAGCCTTTAGACTTCCTGTAATTCACAATCAGTTCTTTGGTCTTCTTGGTGTTGTATTAATGTGCATAATACATGAGCACTTACAATAAGTCAAAGACAAAAAGAAAGGAGAATGACAAATTCATCATCAGAAAGCCAAAATGAATTCATAGACCTATGTGTCCATCATGTTTTATACGAAATACTAAGTGAAAGGGAGGAAGCAATCTATTACTCAGTAATGTGTGATGCATCTCCCACCCAGAACAGAATGTTGTATTGTTGAGGTTTATGCATTGGGACCAAGACAAAAGTAAAAGGGAAATCTGTGAGCGCTTTGTTAAATTGAAAGACTTTGCCCCAAAAAACTGAAAGGATTCAGAGTGTAGAGGAAGAACACAGCATCAACATAGAGGATTGTAGAGGACCAGCAGATGACAATGGTGCGTACATGTCAGGGAGAGTGTAGGAAGGGATCATTGACATGAATCCACTGGCTACCTACTCACCTTGTGCCTCACATACCCTCAACCTGGTGGGTGTACATGCTGCTGAGTCTTTCCCTGATTTTTCAACGCTATTTGGTTGTGTGTATCGGCTTCACAACATATTAATGCTAGCCCAGAGCGCTGGGATGTTCTCAAGGAAAAGACAGTCTGCTCTCTTCACCGTTTGTCTGAAACACGCTGGAGTACACGTATTGCTGCGGTAGTAGGCATAGCAAACTCTGAAATTAACCGGGTTTCTGGGTCTCTGGAGACGTGGAGATAAACAAGTCTGAGCGTCAGTGAAGCAATATTTCCTCATGCGATGTTTTCCAATATTCCTCATGTAAGATTATAATTAGAAGAGTGTGTTTAACCTACCTGGATTGTTTGGTAGCCACACTGGAGTCATACACTTAAATCGTATCAGACATACGCGTTTTAATGAGGAAAATGAGGAAGTCTAAAGCCAATATCATGCAGATGAGTGGAACATCGTTAGCTACCCCTTCAAGAAAACTGTTACCATGGTAACGAGGACACCAATTGGGTCAGAGGGAGAATTTCTAATTTTTTAAAGCAGAAACTCAAGCGAACGTCATCTGCTTTAACCAATCACCTTCTAAGGGACGCATGACAACACTGAGAGCCTCTGAGAGAGTCACAAGGACAACATTTAGTCACACATTAAATTAATAATGCAGCTTGCTTGATTTACTGTTTATTTGATCCCATCGACGTATTTCTTGACTTAATGCTCTATGACAGGGGTGGGCAAACTACGGCCCGGGGGCCAAATGCGGCCCGCGAGGCTGTCCCATCCGGCCCACGGAATGTAATAAAATTATTTTGGGGGGAATTAAAAAACCAACTCACCAGCACATTCTTATAGATCTGAGTCAGAATTTTAACTATTTACACCTTATATGGGATCTACTGTACATATGTAATGTATGTTTTAACTTTTGCCCTTTTCTGGCCTCCAAATCAATTATGATTAACAAAGTACAAAAACAAATGTGGCCCTCCATTTCATTTCAAAGTCCTAATGTGGCCCCCAAGCCAAAATATTTGCCCACCCCTGGTCTATGATGACGTGACTGAGTGACTATACTACCTGGTCTTTATCACCGTGTCATAATCTGTGATGATCTCATATCTGCCGCCATGCCCAATAGCAAGCAACTGCTATTGTTGTGGAAAAGTGTTCCCTTTGTTCCAGCAAAAAGCTGAAACAACTCATGAGTTTGTGAATTCAATAGTAGACTTTATTAAGGTCATAAAGCCGTGCTGGTGCGCAGAACAACCAGCTTCCAAGCATCGGACAAACGTTTATACTGTATGGATATACAATTACCTTAGAGAGTCAAGGACAAAACACACGTTTATACTGTATGGATATACAATGACCTTAGAGAGTCAAGGACAAAACACACGTTTATCCTATATGGATATACAATGACCTTAGAGAGTCAAGGACAAAACACACGTTTATACTGTATGGATATACAATGACCTTAGAGAGTCAAGGACAAAACACACGTTTATACTATATGGATATACAATGACCTTAGAGAGTCAAGGACAAAACACACGTTTATACTGTATGGATATACAATGACCTTAATCTAAAACAACGCACGCACATAGCGCACATAACGTCTCAGGGACCAGTTTTAGACCAGGTGAGGGGCACAGCTGTCCTTCTCGTAGATGTTCCAACTTCCAACAACTTGGAACAGCGCCGACAGAGTTCTAACGTACGAGTACTAACGTGATGTTGGACTGGATTCACAGACCGTAAACACGATTCATAACAGGAATGTCTCCATTGAAAACAGTTCATGTGAAGTGCTCCGGACAACTCCAACCTCAGTCAAGTGTCTATAGCGTTACACGCACTGTTAACCACTCACCAATGACTAGCACAGCACTGTGGATGATTCTGAAGTGAAACAAGAAAAATGGTGACAAAAGAAATAACAAAGTTAAGGATTTTTAATTCATCTTACCCGTCAACTTTCGCAGCTTTACTTTTTTATGTTCAATGCTTCTGCACGAGGCATTACAACTGTACACATTTAAATATGGTATTTCTCTCTTATTCAACCAATTGTTTTAGATAAGGCAGTAGTCAGAAAATGCTTATGCAGATACCCAGCATAAAACCTCAAAGAGCAAGCAACAACAAAAATTATGCAAAATAGCTAGAAAAGACTTACTATTGCTTTGTAATTGCTGCTAGTTTACATTCTTATGTATATTTCTTCTTTCTATTTTTTGTCTTATAATTTACTTAATGCTACTGCGTGCCATGATATTAGAATTACACCGTTCAGAACCACACTTATTTGGTTCATTTGACAATAAGAATGACTTCCTACTAGGAAGAAGGGAGCCAGGATGAGAGGGTTGGACAGTCCTCTTTTGGCTGGTTGTAAGGTTATAATAGTACATGAGCCTTTAGGGACACCTTTCTCATCAGCACAGTGTGTTTACAGGTTCAGAAGACCACGATAGAAATAAATACAAATGGTAACACGTGGGCTGTGCAAACAGTCAGAATCCAGATCAGCAACAGAGACAGCAAGGAGTCGTCCGGCAAATTCGTTTCGAGGCAGGGTCCAAGGGCTCAGATTCTCCTAAAACACAAAAGGACACAGCATTCTTTAGATACAAGAGGATACTTCATCATATTTCGCAGACTGACTGGTCTCCTGGCACCAATGGAACATGGAGATCATATACTGACACAGGTGAAACCGACCACAGCCCCTGGGACTAGGGTTTTGTTTGTTACCTGCCCAAAACTGTAATTGGTAATCTAAGTTTTGGATCACTCAGAAAACGTAATCTGATTAATCTGGTACTTTAACGTTTGCATTTCATTCCCATTACGAGACAGAAGACAAAATTGAATATTACCAATTAAACAACATCTAACGCAGGATAAATCAATGCTAGGGTTTATAAATCTGGCTTTAAATGGATTTTGTCTCTTCTGTTTTCTCAGCATGGAGGCCTCTCAGCATGGAGGTCTCATAGTTTCAAGACATTGTTGAACAATAAATGCTTTGTAGGACTGAGGTTTTTATGGAGGGGGGTACAGTAGGTATGACAACAAGAAAAACCCCATGGAACATGCACAGTGTAAACATGCTCAGAAAGTGACTTAATACATGTAATGTTGGAACACCTTCTCAGAAAGTGACTTAACACATGCAAAGTGTGAACAAAGGCTCAGAAAGTGACTTAATACATGTAATGTGTGAACACGTACTCAGAAAGTGACTTAATACATGCAAAGGCTCAGAAAGTGACTTAATACATGTAATGGGTGAACACGTACTCAGAAAGTGACTTAATACATGCAATGTGTGAACACGGGCTCAGAAAGTGACTTAATACATGCAAAGTGTGAACACGGGCTCAGAAAGGGACTCAATACATGCAAAGTGTGAACACAGGCTCAGAAAGATACTTAATACATGCAAAATGTGAACACCGACTTAAAAAGGGACTTAATACATGCAGTGTGAACATGGGTTTAGAAAGTGACTTAATACTTGCACATTTAGCACCTTTACAAGTACGGCCTCCTCACTATAATGGGATCTAAAACTAGCATTTTGTAAATACTACTTTTAGGATGGTCAGTTGCTGGGAAGCAAGACAATATGTATCTTTTTAAGAACAGCTATATAACTTCCACTTTACAGAGTTTGGTACACTGCTGGAGGGTAGGGACTCATTTGGCATGTTTAACACAGTGTAGGTGGGCCAAGCAGATAAAAGTAGTTCCAGCTGGGCCAAGCTGGTTTACAGGTTGTAATAGGGTCCAGTTGACACCTTGATAATTTAGATGTAATTATTATTTTAGTGTTAAAGTTGAACTTTACTTGCAGAACGCTGTATTTTAAGTTAACAACAATATCAACAAAACATCATGGTTGTTTTTGTGCTTGACTAGGTGGGGAAGATGGGCTGATCTAAGTACTTGCATCGTACTTTCCCGCATAATCTAAATAATTCCAGTTTGGTGGAGTTCCATTTTTGTTCCAATTTTCTCTTTCTCCAGAAACCCGCCACACTTTCCAATGAAGGGTGGAATGGTGGTTGACCCCACTCTGGAGAAGAGTCAAAACCAATCACAATGACGTTGAACCTCATGTTCTGAAATCAGACTATCCTACCTTATGTTTTCAAATCGGACTATCCAACCACATAATTTTTACTATTTCTCTCTAATTTAATCAGATTTTTCTTACCCTCATCTTTTGGAGATGCTGGAGGTTCTGTTGTCTGGACGACTGTCGTCTCGACGTCTGTTTTCTCAACCCCTGTCTTTTGCCAGACTACACGTTCCCATCTAGACGGAGTAGGGGCACGCACAGGAGCTCGTTCTAGCGTCTTGATCTCAGGCCTTGGTGGTGCTTTGTGCTCAGATCCTAATGGAGACTGTGATTGTTGTACAGGAGCTTTAGGACTCTGTGTTTTCCTGACCTCAGGGTTTGGAGAAGCTGCCAGCTCAAACCTTGATGGGGAAGGAGCCCGCTGTAGGGGAGTGTCTGGTAGCAGAGTCATCTTGACCTCTGGCTTGACCTCTGGCTTTGGCAAGGCTGCACGCTCCCATCTAGATGGAGAAGGCGCTCGCACAGGAGCTCGTACAAGTGTCTTGACCTCATGCCTTGGGTGAGCTTGAGGAAGTGGCAATTTATCTTTCACCTCTGTGCTAGTTAGGGGTTTCTGAGTATTTTCCATTTGCTGTCCCCTGGTGTTTCCACCACTATCATTTGCCATTCGTATCTCCGGGATAACCTGAGTCATTGTGGCCCGTATTTTGGGGTCACTCTGCACCATCCTACAAACAGCGTTACAGTACTGTTGGCCTTGATTACTCAGGGTCTCCTGGATCTTTGCTGGACAGACACTCGGGGTATGCAGCCGGACTCTGGCACAGAGTTCAGCAATGATTTTACCCATAGCCCACACATCTGAGCGCTTGTCTCGTGGGCTGGGCCCCTGCAGGACCTCAGGAGGAGAGTAGGCCTCGTTGCCCATGTTCATTGCAGAACTGAGGCCATTGCGGGAGAATTTGGCCAGTCCCATATCAATTATCACAGCTCTGAAACTTTCATGCTCTATCTGCAAGAGAGGATTTGAGAGAGGCGAATAAATATAATTGTACATGGTCTAATAATTTACTGTGATACTGTCCTTTATTTCAAACAATTATCATTATATACTACTTCATTGTTGGATAATTATTGAAGAACATCTGAACAACAAACAAATATGTTCCTGTCTCACCATGATGTTGTCAGGCTTGAGGTCCTGATGGACGATGTCTTTGCTGTGCAGGTGATGTAGTCCTTCACACATGCCTGTGATGATGGTAGCCTTTATAGATGGAGTCAACTGATGGACGCAAAGGATTTGAGAACATTTAAAAGTATGTTTTAGTCATTTACTACAGGGCATCCCAACCTTGTATCCCAGGGTGGAAGATATCACTACATTGATGACCTCTTATTTAGCAGACTTATCAAACTACGCCGCCTGGACTTACACATTTTTGTAAACACTGTTACAGGCATGTTTTGTGGAAGAATTAAGATGCAAAAACCTACCTGTATTTTTGATTTTATTGATGCAAAGATGGTTGTCTCCAGTTCCTCTCCAAAGATGAACTCCATGGGAATGATCCACTTTGAATTCTGAAGTATTGGTTTACCTAAAAGCTTCACTATATTAGGATGTACCGCTTTACTGTTGTTTCAGATGAGAGAGAGAATAAAAGAAAGGAGATAGAATAGCATCCTGAGGTCACTAAGGTCTACATACAGTGCTACTTGAAGGTAGGTAAATCCCTGTGTAATTGAAGATGTTTTTGTGCTCACCATAAAACATTTATTTAATCAGAGCCAGTCTTTTTCATATGGCATCATAGGTTTATAGTTAACAATTCCATATGCTGTTCTATAGGAAATCATGTGTGTAGTAGAAAAGCAAAATAAAAATGTAACTAGTACATGTATAAAATTAGGCAAACCCAAAGTTTCATTGGTTTTATCAAGTTTGTAAGATAAAGCAAATGGGTAAATCAGGGGTGTCAAACCGGTTCCTCGGAGGGCCGTGTGTCTGCAGGTTTTTGTTTTTTCCTGTAAATTGGTTCCCAGTTCAGACCTAAACAACCAGGTGAGGGTAGACCTAACCAATTAGTGACCTAATTAATCAATCAAGTACAAGGTGACAGCGAAAACCTGCAGACACTCGGCCCTCCGTGGATCCGGTTTG